>MNCI01008374.1:435633-475029 GCA_015680685.1 Gnetum montanum | reverse complement strand
ACTTTCCTCTCATCTCTCAGCCGTTGATTCCATTCTGAAATTCTGTGCCAGAACACGGCCCAACGCTATAAATACCCTATCAATTCACATAAATCGGGGGGAGAATTGGAGGCAATTGGAGGCAAAAAAATCAGAGACATTGGTAATTCTGAGAAATTAGAGAACTAGCAATCCTTGGGTGCTCGGCACATCTGACTGTTGGCATCCAAGCATTCCTCACGTTCATCGCATCACATTATCGCATCATCACTTCATACATCATCCCGGGGCTTAGTGCTTGACCTGCCATCCACACGTGCAGCTACACTTCGACTGGTGCATACATTTTTATTAAACAATACAATAAAGTTTATTGTCTCCCGTTTACATTGTTTACTTCAGTTTATGCTTTTTTTACAGTATATCTCTGTTTATGCTTTATCTATAATTCAGTGCGCTCTGTTTACATTTTTGTGTCGCTGTTTGCATTTTGTTTACATCCTGTTTACATCGTTCACGATAACCCCAGCGCTAGCCGTAGCTTACACTCGGGGAAGTCCTTGGTTGATTTGCGTGCAAACCATCCAAGGCACTCTGCCTTCGTTTACTGTTCCAGCTTGCCCTTGGGCGAAGGCAGGGTCGGCTATGGCTGCCCAAAGATCTCTCGGTGTCTGTTTCCATTCCAGCCTCACACTGATGATTTAGGTCAGTACAATGCATAGCGGGAGTCATCGAGGGACTAGTTAGGAATTGAGCATCTCTTGCTTTAGTTAGATTTGCTGTTGGCATAACAAGAACGTTAAAAGATTCTTTGATGTGATCTGTGTTTACCTCTATTTCTCTAGCTACATCCTGATGTTGCATTACCACCACTGTGGCACCTTCACTAATTTCTAATTGCACTTGGAATGATGTAGCATTTCCAGAGATCTGTTGTGACTAGTGTGATTCCCCTCCTCTTGATTGAATTGAGACTTCACCCCTTATAGGATCAATTAATATGGTTGGTCGTACAACATCATCAATCACCTTGAAGAGATTAGCCTTGTGTCTGCTCCCCCAACTAACTATCTTAGCTATGGCTCATCGACGATCGATAATCTTGTGGCGATAGTGGCGATTGTTGGTCTTGCTAACTTGTGGGCTACGTGCTAGGCCTTGCTTCTTGTTGTTGGCTAGGTCTTGTGTCTAGAAGTTGGCTAGGCCTTACTGTTTGAGGTGCAGTGGGCCCAACTATCTATTCTTATTCAGGCTCCAATGTCTCACCAACATCTTTTCTTGGTGCTAGTGGCTTGAGTAATTTAGCATATGAAGCATTCTAAGCTTTTCTGAGGATGTCATTGGTGTACCCTAGAATTCCAACATGCCAGCACAGCTTCTTAATTAGACATGGAAAGGGCAGTATGAACTTTCTTGTCTTCCATTTTCAAACCACGTTAATATTTCTGTTAAATATAGATGAAGTAAATTGGCATAAACCTTGCCCATCACAATTGTACTTTCTCTTGTTGCATAAGTAGAAATTTTGTTTAAACCCTTTGTTGGGAAAATATGATAGGTGCCAATTTTAAAGTAAATCTTCTCTTTAAGAGTTAATTCTCCATATGTCTTATCTTCTTTGCCATACACCCTTTTTAACCATATTTTCCTTGCATCTTCATCAGAGCGAGTGGAAAAATGAGCAACTTTGGACCCTCTATTTGGAAGATTCAAAACTTCTGCAATGGCCTTTATGGAGAAATCTACTGAAATTACACCAATATCAATGGTGGTGCCCTCTTCTTTATTATGTAAAAATTGATATGTTTCACCTAGATATCACTCTCCACCCTTTGAGAGGATAGGCCATAGTGGAGATCCCTTAGTAGATTCTTGACTGGTTTAAGGGTGAATTCGATAAAAGGTCCAAAATTAAGTTCTATAATCATGGCAGAGGATGTGGACTTTTCCCAAATAGCTTGAACACATTCTAGGGATAACGTGAGGTGTTGTCCTTGTTCTGGTGCTTTGACCTCTCCACCTTCTGCTTGGTTAGATTGTGCAGTGATGGGAGTTTTTTGATGCATGCTGAATGATTGGGCCTCATGCTCTACATGTTTTGCATGAGGTCCTTAGCCTCTACGTCCTCTCAGGTGTTTAGTTGCACCTTGATAAGGTCCTCCTATTGTCCTCTTTTAGGGGCCATTTGTAATCACACAAGGACCGATTGTTAGTAAAATTATTTAAAGAAATTTGGTTATCTTATACCTTACTCATTACCTTCAATAAATGTTTAATTATTTGCTTAGTATGATTCTAGAGTTAGAAGTTTTTCAAGGAAGTTGCCCTAAAAGTTTAATGTCAGACCTACTCTATTTAGGTGGCTCATATAATAACTTAGATGACTTGGGTGAAGGGAGAAAATTAGTTTCGCATGAATTTTTGATAGTACTTACCCTTATGATATCCTTTAGGTAATAGCAAATTTCAAAAAAATTATGTGCAAGTTCTACAGTACCCCTCCCCCACGACTAAGTTGAACACTCTAGGCTTAATTAGGTTGAATTAAAAAAGAAATTGGAGTGTCAAAGAGTGAAATATTGGAAGTTGAATTTAGACTTGCAAAGCTCTGAAAATTGTGGAAGAAAATTTGAATAACTCCCCTCACGTCAGCTGTTGCAAATGATGTGTATAGTGCGTGGGGGTCCCCTATATATACTTTTTATGAATGCAATATTGTGTATGCGATAGCGCATACCCGATATCACGTTAGGTCCAATATTGGGTACCCGATATCGCATTGCAACCAAGATAGGGTACTTAGTAGAGTTGATGATTGTTCAAGTTTTTAGGGCCAAAATTGAAGGATCTAAGGTAGATTTAAAAGGTCTGGGGTAATGGCAAGTGGGAATTTGAGGCATCAAAAGTGTAATGAAGTGGAGTCATACAATGAAGTTCTTTGAAAAGGATGAGGAAAAAGGACATGTAATGGTTCTAAGGAACACTTGATTAAAATGATGACAAAGGAAAGAATAGATTTGGAAATGGAGTATTTGAAGGGTATAAAATGATGTGGTGGTATGCAACAAGTACAAATTACAAAAGTCACACAAGTGGATCCTCCCCAAAGCAAGTTCCAACCTATACTGCCCTTTCCTAACCACACCTTAAAATGTCCATAGGTACTAGAAGGGTTAAATGCAACCTACACTTGTGCAACAAAACACACACATGTTAAGCATCATTACTATAAGGTATGAATTCTATGCCACATAAGACACAAGTTAGAAGTATTTGGACCATGAGATGAGATGAATTGTAGAAGGGATTGCAGAGATCAAGATGTGAGGCAACTTACCCTGGGCACAATGAATCCTATGTGTTGTGCGTGATTAAAATAACATTAGCCTTTCAATCCAAGATCAAAACCAAGTCCATACCTTTGATCAATGACATTGCATTGTTTCATCCTAATGATAGACAACCATAAGAGTATCATGATAGCAAGGTGTACAATCACTTGGTGTTTTGCACAAGGAAGGAGTGATTTGAATTTGTTTTTGGCATGTTTTTTTGTGCTTTTCTTTTCTGCTTCACTTATTTCTTTTCTTCTTTGCTTTCTTCTTCTTTTCTTTTTCTTCTTCTGGTCACTTTTGCACTTTGTCTTTTCCAAAGGTGATTTGGAGAAGCCACCAACCTTCAAGCATGGGTGCACATCTTTTCAGTGGAACCCCTTAGAACAACATTGAGTTTCTTTATTGAGTGCCTTTATTACAACTTTTACTCCCATTGTTCGTTAGATCTACAAGGATCTTAGTACAAGCAAGCTACGTGATAACACATATAGATGCCACCAAGGAAAATCCATAAGTCCCCTTGATGTCACACCCTTTTCATCCTTTGAGTCTTTCCTTGGTTTGAAAAATACCTAGCCATCAATTCATTAACAAGTTTACTTAGAAAAAGAGGGATTGTACAGTTCCATGCCAAAGGAGACCATAGAGTTGTATGGATGAGTGAACGGTGTGGACTCATTGCCTGTTTTACCAAAATAACCATACCTTAATATTAGCATCATAATTCAAAGGTAAAAACCAAACATTAGTAATTAATATGATATAATTCAATCCACCATCATGAGCACTTATTGGATGATGAATAAAAGTAAATCAAGCAATAAAAAAAATAGTAAAAATATGAACAATGGTGCAAAACAAAAATAAGAAAAGTTGGAAAAATTTGTAAAACAAAAATGTGTGAAACAAAAACGTGTAAAATAAAAATGTGTAAAACAAAAATTCAAAAAGAAATGAGGGCCTAGAATGGTTAGCATAGGTGGCCATCTTCCCCATGACTAAGTTGGAAGGAGGAGATCCGAAATAGTGAGCAAGGTTGTCCACTAATAGAGGTAGCATGTGTACTGGGTGTCCTAAGCTTATGAAAAGGTTTGGTTTGTTGCACGTTGACCAAAAGTTTCTTATCCAAGTTCTCAAGTTTGTATATTGTTATGGCCCCTGAAAGAAAAGTTGCATAAATAATATAAGGTCTTTCCCACAGTGTTTGAAATTTAGTACGTTGTGGCACATGTGTGGGATTCCAGTAGAGAACCTTATCTCTTGGCTGATATTTAACTTTCTTAATTCTTAGGTCATGATGTTGTTTATTAAAGGCCTTATGCAATTTATTAGATGATAGGGCAACTAATCGATTTTCATTTAGAAAGTTAAGGGTTACTAACCATTATTTCTGTGCTAGATCAAGGTCAAGGTTGAGGTCACATGCCGTGGATAGTGTACAAAGCCTAGTTTGAATGGGAAGCGTTGGTAATTTACTGTACACTAACTCATAGGGAGAGTAGCTTGTAGGGAGTTTCCATGTGGAGCAGTATGCCCAAAGAGCATTGTTCAGTTTAGTGCTCCAGTCTCGCCTAAACTTGCTAATGGTTCTTGTTAATATCTTCGTAATCTCCCTATTGGTGACTTCTGCTTGACTGTTCACTTGGGGGTGGTATGGTGTAGTCAATTTATGCTCAACCCCTAAGCATTGCATTAATTTCTAAAAAGTTGCACCTATGAAATGTGTACCATTGTCTAAAATAGGTGCACGCAGTACACCAAACCTGTTTATGATTTGTTGTTGAACAAATCATGCAATTGTAGATGATGTACACTGTTTAACAGTAGCTGCTTCAGCCCATTTTGTTAGGTAATCAACGACAAAAATAATGTAAGCTTTTCCATTGGACATTGGTGTAATCACCCCCATAAAATTAATTCCCTAAATGTCGAAGGGTTCTAATGGTTGAATCCATTGTTGTGGATCCTCCATTTTAGCAATCATTTCCCCATCACATTGATAGCACTCACAAGATTGGACGAAATGATGGGAATCTCGAAATAATGTAGGCCAATAATATTTTGCAAGTAAGATCTTGATGACCGTTTGTCTCCCAATGTAATGACCCCCACAAGTACCCTCATGAGCGTCTTGGAGAACTCGTAGTTGATGTATATCAGGAACATGCCATCGAACTAAGCCATTGGGACACACTTTGTAAAGTTTCCCATTGATCTCCATAAAGTACTTGGCTCGGTGAAGAAATTGTTGTTTTTTCTTAAGGTTTAACTGTTGTGGTGTTTGTTGGGTGAGGAGATAGGTAAGAATGCTACTGTACCAGTTTGTCTCCATGGGTGATTGATTATTCACAACACCAGAAAAGAGGAATTCATCAAGGAAATGATTAGAAATTGGATACTCATCCTCTTTGTTGTCCCATTGTAACCAAGATAAATGATCAGCAACTACATTCTCGGTGCCCTTACAATTGATCATCATTAAATCAAACTCTTGTAAGATTACAAGCCATCGTATGATACGAGGGCTTACCATTGGCTTATTCATGAGGAACTGGATTGCACTATGATATGTATGTATATATACTTTATATCCCAATATATAGTGTCTAAACTTTTCTAGTGCAAATACTATAGCCATTAATTCTTTCTTTGTGGTAGTGTAGTTAAGTTGTGCACTAATGATACTTCTACTTGCACAGTGGATGTAATAAGGATACTTCTGGTCATCTAACTATGTAAGTATGACTCCTAAAGCATAATTCGATGCATCAGTCATGATATGGAATGGTTTGGACTAGTCAAGAGCTTGTAGAATGGGTGTTTCTGCTAGCTTCTGTTTCAGAGTTTGGAAAGCTAATTTGCATTCCATGGTCCACTCGAAAGGTATGTCCTTTTTCGTTAATTCCACCAATGGTTTGGCAACCTTTGAAAACTTCTCAATAAATCTCCTATAGTAGTCAGTGTGCCCAAGGAATAATCGAATATCTTTTATAGTTTTTGGTTGACGGGTAATTCCTTGGATAATTTTGATTTGCTTGAGGTCTACCTCTATCCCTGTGTGTGAGATTTTGTGCCCTAGTACTATGCCTTCTTGGACCATCAAATGACTTTTCTACCAATTGAGCCTCAAATTGGTTTCTACACATCTTTTTAACACTTGCTCTAATCGGTCGAAGGCTTGATCAAAGGTTTCTCCATAAGTGGAGAAGTCGTCCATAAAGACTTCCATGCCATTCCCGATCTGCTGTTGCAATATGCTTAGAACTAGTCGTTGAAATGTTGCAGGGGCATTGCATAAGACAAACAACATTTGTTTGTATGCAAATGTTCTCCAAGGATTGGTAAATGTAGTCTTGGCTTGGTCTTCTGGGGCTATTTATATTTGGTTACATTTGCTATATCCATCCAGCAAACTGTAATAGCGATGCCCTGCGATGGTGTCAAAGACTTGGTCAACAAATGACAATGGAAAGTGATCTTTGAATGTTGCAATATTTAGTAGCCTAAAATCTATGCACACCCTCCATTTACCTCCCTTTTTAGGTACAATAACTAAGGGGCTAACCCATTCACTATCAATAATGGGGTATATGAACCCAACCTTGAGAAGCTGTTCGATTTCTTCCTTAACTACTTGCTTCAGCTTAGGGTTTAATCGCCTCTATGGTTGTCTTTGAGGCTTCATGGAGGGATGAGTGTAAATTCTATGTTGGCATATCCTAGGATCTATTCCAGTTAATTCAGGATATGACCAAGCGAAGGCTTCCAACTATTTATTTATTACCCTCAACAGTTCTTCTTTCTGTTGAGGAGCAAGCTTAGCGTTGATAATTACTGGTTTTTCATTTTTAAGGAATGTGTATTCCATACCGGCTTTTCTCTCTTCCATAGCTCACCTTCTTCCTTAGCAACTTGCTCCAACAGTCTTTGGATTTGATGGAACCTAAGCTCGGATAGTCTTCCTTGGGCATAAGTCCCAAGGGTTCTTCTCGTTTCATGCCTAGTTGATTCCTTGGGCATGAGATGGCATAGTTGATTCCTTTTTGAATAACCATGGCTAGGACAATGATGTAACAATGCATAGTATCAGCCCATGGCAGCATCCAAGGGTTCATGTCCTCCTTGTTTCCAGCCTTGGATTTGCTTTTGCAGGTTGGACACTCGGGAGTACGTTTGGTACTTATCATTGAATAATTCTAACATAGTACTCCATCTATGAATAGATTCTGGTTCTAAGGACTGGTACTACCTTTTTGCTTCTTTAACTAGTGTCCATGGGAATGACTTAAGTTTTTGCCATTCATTCTCTATGTTTTGTAAGGCACACGCATCATGGAATCCTTATATATGATTCTAAGGATCAGCGTTGTATCCCCCTTCAAATCGTGGGATATTATTCATATCTAATCTCTTGATCCTACTATATTTCTGGTGCCTTGTTGGAATTTTAACAACCTTAGTTATGTCTAACATACTTTGAGTAGCAAGTAGGGGTTCATCATAATCATCTTGTCCATGATGTCTATGATTCCTACGTTGTTCCCTACTCTCCCTTCTTCTATTTCGTGACTCTCTAGAGTGCGCTCATCCCCTTTCCTGGCTATTTCACCTATGACTTCCACTTTACCTACCTTTATCCCCATGATCTTTTTCCTTATGAATGTGTCCATATATTGAAGGATAGGGTGAAGGAGATGATGAAGGTGAAGAAGAATGGGAACTGTCATCATGATGGTGTCTACTACCTTCTCTTCGGTAGTCATGGTCTCAATCGTGATCGCGATCAAAATGTCCACCTTTATCATGTGTTCGTGTCCCTTTTTCAGACCCTTTGTACTCATGGTTATCAGAACCTAGGTTATGAATAGTGGAATGAAGGTTTTGATACACAACCCCTTGGCCAAAGTCAAAAGGAGAAACATCATTGTGTGGGCGACTGCCTGAGATAGGTTCACCACCCTCATTTTCGCTTAAGACATGTGGAACATCCTGAGACCACTTACTCTTCAAAGACTTATGATGTCTCTCCTATTGCAAGTCCCTTTAACGTTGTGCCTCTGTGGGATGGTATTCTCTTGAGTCATGGTCTTGCACAATGTATTTTGTGTGTAAGTGCAGCATGCCAATTCGTGTGAGAGCATGAAGAAGCATGCTCAAAATTGAATGATTAGGAGGTAACACTATGTTACCTTCTAAGTCTTGCCAACACAGTTGTTCGTCTTGATGGAGGATAAAGGTGAATTTTGGTATATACTCATCAGGATGAATATATACCACTTGAACTTGTTGAGGGACTGGCAGATCAACATCATGTGTATTACGTCGTTGACTGTTTCTTGCTTCAGACCTAGGCGGTGAGGCACTTTCATATGAAGAAAGAGACATCCTTGTCTATTCAGTGTGCAATGTATTCTTGTTTATTATTTTCTCAACAAATCCTAAGGGTTTTTTCTAATGATGTGAATAATTTCCTATGTTCTAGTTAGTGCACAAACAACTAAGTCCCTGGCAACGGTGCCAATGATGAGCGGTGAGGTACCTCAATGATCAACTAACCCATCCTTATTCCACAAGGGTGCATAAGCACTTAGTCCTTGGAATTCGACCGGATCATGTGTGAAACACTCATGTTCGTATGGTTGAGCGTAGGGGTACCTCACCGCTCATCACCCACAAAAAGATAAAATGAAAAATTGGAAAATGAGAAATTAGAAAACAAAAAATTGAAAAACAAAAAATTATGAAACCAAAGAAAAGAAAAACATTTACTAATTTTTCTTGTTAGTATAGGGGGTATTACCCATGACTAAACCTTTGATCATGGCAAGAATTAATAAATGGAAAGTTAGGATCCACAAATGTTGGAAATGTTGGGGTTCGATCATATCGAAACCACTGGGTGTCTTTTGGTGCAGTGGCAAGAACGTACCCAAATTGGGATTCACACAATTGATTAAAGTAAGCATAGTGGGGCAAATTATAAGATGTGGTTATGTGATAAGAAGCTGACCCACTATGGCACTCGTGACCATAATACGGTATGCAAGGATCGATATGTCTCCTCACATTGTTATATTAATTGGGATGCATGGTTGTTAGAGCATTAATTGGTGGCCTGAATAAGGTAATAGGAGTTGTTAAGTTTGAAGAGGAAGATGCATCATTGTGTTGGGCTTGTGTTGAGTTAGAGGATGTAGTGGTTTTAGAATCGTGTTGTCTCTTTCTACGACTATGCCTAAAGAAAGGACACTTCAAACGTTGTGGAGGACTCCCACTACTATTGATAGTAGCAGCACAAGTAATGTTCATTGGTTGGTGCTGTGATGTAAAACCTTTTGGTACAACTGGTGGCAATGTAGAAGGAGGTGAAGGATGAGAATATTGAGAGTAAGAAGGAGTGCAAGAAACATGAGGTGGTGATTTTGCAGGAGAGGACATGGGTTGATGATACTCGGAAGAGTGATAATGATGAAGTGAAGTAGAGGATGTTGATCTAGTTAGAGAAATAGGGTGTTGAACATAATAAGCACTTGGTTTCAGGTGATACGAAGGGTGTGGCCAATTTGGCGATGGCCTCCCTCATAATTGGGGGTTTTGCCACTGCGGTTGAGTATAGTATTGAGGTTGGTAAGAATTTGCCCATGGATAGCATGATGAGTTGTGGAATTTCCCATAAAGTTGTGGGATAGGCATGTGCCCAACCATGTACTTTTGTATGAAATTTGGATTTAACATTCTTTCCCAATGCTCATGTAGATATGACAAGATTGGGCATTGGCCTTTTGGGTGATCGTACAGGAAAATATTACATTGATCTCCCTCTACTAATGTTTGCATATTCTCCAGATTTTTCATGTACCCACTCCATCACCTTGTTGATCTTTACCTCAATTTCATCTAGTGATTTTAGTATTGGCAAAGGTAGGGATGGTTTCACCTCCTCGAGGTGAGTTGATTTCTCCTCTTCATAATTATGGACCTCTATTGTTTCAAGAGTTTGGTCTTGTTGAGATTTTTTAACATTCTCCCCTTTGGCTATTTCTCCTTCTTCTTTTGCTACCTGCTTAATAAGCTCTTGGAATTGATGGGTTCATAGTTCATATAGTTGACCTAGGGCAAATATCCCTAGGGTCTCCCTTGTTTCATTACGGAGCCTATCCATGATGTGATACATTAGCCTTTCCTTGGAGAACCCATGGCCTAGGCATTTGTTTAACAAAGAGTAATATCTTTCTAAGGCCATGTCCAAGGGTTCATGTTGCCCTTGTTTCCACTCTTGGATTTGTCTCCTCAAGGTTGAGACTCTTATATAGGTTTGATATCTTTCGTTGAAGAGGTTTACCATTGCAGGCCAATGGTGAATTGAATTCAGTTTTAAAGATCTATACCATACTTTAGCTTGACCAACAAGTGTCATAGGGAAGAGCTTAAGCCTTTACCAATCATTCTCAATGTTGTTTCATACACAGGCATCATAGAAGGCTTGTAAATTATGTTTCGGATCTAAATCATAGCCTCCTAAGAACTTGGGAAAGTTATTTAAATCAAGCCTAGGTAGACGGATTTCCTTGCGATGCTTGCGGGATATCTGAATGGCCTCTATTATATACATTAGGCTGTAGTGGCCAGCAGGGGTTCATCGTCACTAAATAGGTTGTGAGTTCGTGAGTTGGGATAAGGTTTTCTATGTTCATGTTGGCATTCCTGATTTTTCCTGTGGGTTTAATTTTTATTTCTACATTGACCCCTTAAGGAATAGTCATCCATGTCGCAACCCAATGTTGAAAGAGTAGAGAAAGAGAGGAACTGGAAGACTTGTCATGAATTTTGTAAGTCTCCCAATCATCCCCTGATATACTCTTGCTACCCATTGAGAATGTCCTAGGCCTTATGAGCCCCCTCATTCTAGGGAATGTTCCATCTTCACTAGAGGTGTCTGAGTTGGATGACAAAAGTCCTTGAGTATCGTTGGGGTGTCTATGAACATATATAACTCCTACATAAGATTGAGTACTCCAAACTTCTTCTTCATCATAAATTTCATTAGTTCTCCAATGAATTGCCTCACTAGATGTTGCATTATTACTACCTTGTGAAAGAGACATTGTTGTGAATTGTGTGTGACTTAATTGAATTTAATTTCTTTGTCTGAAAGATATATCGTTAATACCCTGTTATAACTATCTTGTATGATATAACTAATCTAGATAACTAGCACCATCCTCAGCAACAATGCCAATGATGAGCGGCGAGGTATCCCTATGCTCAACCATACAAATATGAGCGTGTATGCGCGATCCGGTCAAACTCTACAGATGGACTAGTTGTGGCACCTGGACAGTCATACGTTGATTGCAATTTGTTGTCTTCCCAACTGGACTAGTAGTAGCTTGGTCATATATGGTTTAGTTTAGAGTGAGGCATATGGTGTTGTCCTAATTTTATGCTCATGATGACAAAAAAGATAAATTGATTAAATTAATAATAAAAGAAAAACCTAAATTAGCCTATGGCGATGGTATCCATCCTTAACCGTCCATACACATCTTGGACTTCGTGAGATTACTACTGGGCGTACCAAGTATTCGCACTTAAACGCTCATGATTAAGGCATACACATTCTGCTTAATGATAGGAAAAATAAATAATAATAAATCATACTGTAATTAAAGAAAATATTAAATAATAAAATAATGAAGAATGAAATTAATCTAAGTGAATGCTGCAATGATGAAAGTAATCTTGATATTTATTGCTGATCATGCATGTATCCAAGTACATCACACTCAAACAAAGGTGTTGTACAATTACAATCATCACATTGCAGGCATGCACTGGGAATAACTAGTTTGAAAGAAAGAAACTAAAACTAAACTACCAAAAGAAAAGAACTTCTAACTCTCTAATGATCTAAATTCTTCTCTCGCTATGTGCCTAAGTGCTGTATTTATAGGCTAACACAAGAATCACGATATCATGTATACGATATTGTATCTAGGCCATGATATCGTGTAGCCAATATCGCATACCCACTATTGTATACTCGATATCGTGGTCTGACAAACTATGACTCATCATTGGCCTAGAAACAAACTAGAGCAGTAAGTAGTGGCCACCTATGCATTATATGAAAGAGAGTTTGCAAATACAAAAAATGCTTTACAAAAACTCCACATGGTAAACTCAGAATTGGAAGTGTATAAGGCCTGCTACCATGAATAGAAAGATGTAGCCTTAGACCTAGCTAGGAGATTAACATATCACCATGAATTGAAAGAAAAGGCTAGGGCCTTTATGGAGGAATAGTGGTAGTTTGCAGCTTAATATGTAAAAGAAAACAAAATGTTTTCGTAGTTGTTATGCCCATGAGATGTATTGGCTCTAGCACACATCAGTTCAGTAGCCTAGATGATACATGAACCAAGGACAGAGGAAGAAAAGTTGTAGGAGCTCTTAAACCACTACAAATTCCAAAAGCCTAATGACAAAGAAAAGTGACCGATGGAAGAGCCACTGCCTCTAGGAACTACATGAGCTTTCCCAGTTTTGTGTCTTGTAATGTTGTGTCCATATTTTTTGTAAAATACCATTGTGGCATGAAGAGTCAATTTGTGTATTTATTTAAGTCGGTCAATAATCCCATACCTTTTCAATTTTTTGTAAAGAACTTGTTCCTCATTTTGTTTAACTATTGTGGGGGTATGATGAGTCATGTTTTGGTAGGGCCACGATTGAATATTTGATATTGGGGCCATGATGTTAGGTATCTGATATAGGGGCATAACCTTTGATGTCAAACATCAGATATTGCCCATTTCGTGCTAGCCTATAAATACCACATTTGGATGCACAGTTGGGGGGAGATGGTTGATAGATTTTAGATAGCTTTTTCATAGATTTTTTATTTCAAGTTCTATTGTTTTCCAATGCATGCTCGCAGTGTGATGTTAAGTGATTGTACGACATCCTTATTTGAGTGTGATGTACTTGGATGTGTTACATGATTGACAATAAAGATTGAGATTACTTTCATCATTACAACATCCACTTAATTTATTATTAATTTTAATTGTTCAATTGTTTACTATTTTCCTTAGTTAATGTTTCCCTTTATTGCTCTTTATTATTCCTGTCATTAAGCGGAATGAGTATGACTAATCACGAGTGCTTAAGTGTAATTACTTGGTAACCCAATAGTGTATCATTTGGTAAGCCCAATGATGTACGCTTGGTAATCCCAACAGTAGTTACGTGAAGTCCAAGGTGTGTATGGACAATTAGGAACAGATACTCATTGCACCTAGGCTAGTTTAGAATTTATGTTCCATTGTTAATTAGTTTAATTAATTAACCTCTTTGTCATTATTAGGAGTAGCTTAGGGCTAGACAACATCAATCATCATATGCCTTACTTTGGATTAAACCATATGTGACAAAGCTACCACTAGTCCAAGTGGGAATACAGTGAATTGCAATCAAGGCATAAAAATTTAGGCACCACTAGTCCCATACATGGAATTCAACTGGATTGTGCGTGAATGCTTGTGATTCATATGGTTGGGTGTAGGGGTACCTCGTTGCTCATCACTTATCTAATCTACATGAACATAACAATTGTACCTTTCATGAAATTTTATAATTAGCATTAGAAAGTATATATGACACCACTAAAAATGTCAAACTTGAGAGAAGTATTTGCAATTTGTCTTTTCACTCTTGATAATAATATTCTAAATGTTTTAGAAAGAGGTCTAAAATTTGATATTTTTCTTAAAAGAATTATTCTTGAAGATTTTTATTATTATTATAGAAAAATTAGTTAAATATTTTTTGCATTAAGGATGAAATTATACATGATTGTGTCAAATAAGATGAATTTTCTTTGTGAAAATTCAATCAAGTCTTATAAGAGAGAACATATTTCATCTTAGTAGCCCTCTTAAAGTGTGGTATATAGGGATAATATGGTTGTACTGGTTTCAATAAACATGATCAACTATTATATTGTTATGTTGTATCAATATCTATTATAAATTTTGGCCAAATATTGTCCTCTCTCCATTTCAATCCTTCGAAGTGTAATACCTAGTAAGACTATTGCTTTTTGTATCCTTCTAGAATGTGAGAAGGGGGGTTATTGGAATTCAAAATAATTTGACTATAGTTACATCCCAAAACATATAGCCAACATAATACATTTGAAAAGTTATAGAAAAATCTAATGAGTAGTGGATGAAAGAAAGTCTAACCTTTTTCAAGTAGTTCAAGCTTGGGCATTGCCACTTGAAAGAGGTTAGGATTTTGTTCATCCATTATCTTCCTTAGAACCCCACCTTAGTAGGATGAACATCGAGCCTTGAGGTAATGATAATTTTTTTTATAATGATGCCTCAAGTATAACTGCAATTGTCAACTTCTTGCCTAACAATATAATGAGCTAATCATTGGAGCCACCTATCATGGGTGCATTATCCTAGAATGACTAACATACAAAGTTGAACATCTAAGCATTTATGCCTCACATTTCGAAGTGCAATACCTAGCAAGACCACTTGCTATTGCATCCTTACAAAATGAGTGAGGTGAGAAAAGCTTTTGGAAAATCCTCAAGAAATGAACTTCACAATGAACATGTAGCATAGAGCATAAGAGCATGTCACTATGAGTCAAAATGGTGAGGGTTTGAAAAATATTATAAGTTTCATGTTTTGTCGAGCTATTTAATCTCCCATTGATTTTTCAAAAAGCTGAGCAAAAAACTATTAATCTTCTTTGTCCCATTAAGCATATGAAATCTATTTTGATAAGCATTTAATTTTTGTGACATTTTTTGTTGAAATAAATCTTCTTAAGCATAAAAAGAAATTAGTATTACAAGCAAGTAGGAAGATTTATTTTCAGCCAACTACATATTAAAATCTTTTTAATTTTTGCAACTTTTGTTATCATGAAGGATGTTTGTTTAATGGTTATCCTTTTTTGCTATTGAAAAAGAAAAAGATGTAGAGTAAAAGAAAAGACATGTTAAAGTTAAGGAGAAGAAAAAACAATCTAAAGCAGAAGATATGAAAAATCAAGTTAATGTTAATGATAAAAAGACAAATAAAATAAATGGTTACAGGAATGTCATGGAAAAGAAATAACATGTTGAAGTTAAGGATAGATAAAAAAAAAACAATTGAAATGCGAAAAATACGATAAAAATGATCGAATGCCAATAAAAAAAACCTAGAGTAAACAGAAGCTTTTATAAATATTTACTTAGGCTACAAGATTGATCATTGTGTACAGATAGCAACACCCCCAGTGTGGATAGATCATCTAATACGAATATTGGTAACTTAAAGATCAAAACTTACATTGACAAGTGGATTATAGCTAATGGCAAAGATTCTTGATGTAAGATTAACCATGATGATCAATTTAATGGAAAACTTGTATCATCATTTTTACTAATCTCCTTTCATATAAAAGTTGGCAGTTCACCAAAACTTTCTATTACTATATTGAATTTTTTTGTTATTTTAAGTTCAAGCATAGATGTTGAGAGTGATCTACCTATTGTTGATTTTCTTGATAAATTTGGATTATATTTTCTCTTTTTTGATTTTTCAAAATTATCAATTATAAAGTTATACACTTGAGAAGACATCCTTATAATTAGAAAGTTTTTCCTTTCCATGTTGCTTTTAATGTTCTCTACTTGTTGCTAAACCCATGATGTACTTTGAATGTTTTTTGCTTATTATCATTAATTTTTGGGGCCATCATTATATTTGTATATAATTCTTCCAAAACATTTTGTTGACTATATATTTTGGGGTATATTTTAGAACATGTTCATTGTTCTTTTCTAGGGAAGGCGTGGTTATGGACCCAAAAACAATGAATAACAATTTTAAAAATCAGAGAAAATCAACAATGCACTAGGGAGACAACCATGAAGGAAATTTAAACTTGCACCTTAAATCAGAAAAGTGAGCTACCTTCCCAAAAACCTAAAGACGTCCACAAGCATGTCACCTAGTGACTAAATTAGAAAGTTTAGAAGAACGTTACCTCTTGAATTTGACATGTATGTATCTGGAATTTTACTAGCTTAGTTATATATTTATAATATATATCTATAAATTGGCTGAGAGAATCTTATTTGTTTACAAGTAAAAAGTTTTTTGAGTAAACAATTTCACGACTTCTAGACGAAGAACAAGATTTAAAAACCCAAATTTTCATGCTTTTTGGACGAAGAACAAGAGTTCTGTACTTTATTTTTCCTAAGGATGGGTTTTCTGAAAAAAAAATTTCCATCAATTAGTGTATGCTCTCACTCTCTTCGGAATTTGTTGTTTTTGATCTTCAATGAGTATTATAGATCTACCACCAAAGTTATCTAAATGATTATCTGGAAATATTTCCCCAAATAATTGAAACATAGGTAAACCCCAAAATTTATAAAAGTTTATAACTTAGTGCTACAACATAGTAGAATCAAACCTATGACATGTGATATGTGCTTTCCATTGTTACTATAAAGTTAGCACTTAAAGTAAGCTATCTCAAACGCACTATTGCTACGACACCATGTACATAAGCCTTGTTGTTAAAGATGGTGTTGATTACATAGCGGGAGATAAGATGAAGACCATAGTGGCTCTGTTTTTAGCAACAGTGGCATTGTAGCAGGATACCAAAGTAGTGGACGACGATCCTTTGCAAGATGTCTTGCGTTGTAGACAAAGCAAATGCCAAGGGCATATTCATAAATGGTGTTCCGTGCCTCAATGCCAATGCCGCCACCGCCACGGATTTCAAAACTGGCCTGGCAAAGTCGGGAACGCGGAGCATGACATTCAGGACTACAATGACCCTGACAACAGCCATGAATCTGTTTGGCAGCAACATGCAAGGTCTCACTCTAGCTCGCATCGATTTCACCCCAAGTGGCGTCTTTCGACCTCATAGTCATCCACGGGCCACCATGTTTATGATCCATGGTGGGTTGGTTTTGGTGGGATTTGTGAACACAAACAACCAATTGTTCCAAGAGACTCTGGCAATATTTTTGTGTTCCTTTGCGAACTGATGCACTTTCTACTGAACCTTGGACGTTACTCGGTGTCGTCCATATCAGGGTTGAATTCAAAGAACCCTGACACCTCCCTATTGCACTATTTTTAGTAGTATTTCACGACGAAACCTTTCATAACACGCTGTAATCTTTCATAACACGTCAGCGTTACTCAGCGTTATGAACAAAGTTGGCGAAATATGATAATGGCTTGTCGAAAAAGTCAGTCAATGTTATGAACAAAGTTGGCGGTACTGAAATATTACTGGTAATGGCCTCTCTACCAAATGATTGTGTTGCAGCTGTATTGGCTTATTCATGGCAAAACTGCTTGCGGACACAACTGCATAGGGATAAATAACGGTCCTATCAAGGTAGAGGCTGAAGAAAATCGTTGAAACTAAAATCTATCCAAAAACATGCATAGGATTCTGGTCTCCGATAGGGGCATGGTCATCGAAACAAAGCTTTAAGAAAAACATAAAACTGAGATAGGTCATCGTAACAAAGCTTTAAGAAAAACATAAAACTGAAATAGGTCAAACAGATTCATAGGATATTGGTCTGTCATGGTCATCACAAGAATCTTCAATTTAGTTTGTAGAACATTATATCGATGAGCTACACCTTGCTAGTGTAAATACATACACATGCTCTGGAACCAGTTAAAAGTTAAATACAAAATTATTGTCAATAGTTTAAAAAAAAATTTAAAAATATATTATGCTTAAGCAACCGATATAAAAAGTTTAAACAGAGAATAAATATGTTCGGATTTCTGATTTATTGAAGCTTACACTTACATCCAACATTTGCAAAGCATATATTCTTTGAGGTCTGTTGAGGGTGTAATAAAGCATTTTTATTTTCATTTTCTATGATCTTCATAATCCAATGTGCAATACATATTTGTTTCTGCCACTAAGCAGCTTCTTAATGAGGCCCTTTCAAGAAGTCATCATTGTCAACCAGAACCTGCATAAGCATGAAATATAATCAACAAAACTGGTCTGAGAAATGATCATGGTGGATCTCAATACCTTTTGGGCTGGGTTTGGCATTATGATCGTCCGGCGAGATAGCGTTGCAAAATTAGAGAGGTGTGACAGTATGAAGCTTCAAATTTATCGCACATAACAAGACATGCCGAAAGAGAAACAAGAAAGAAAGAAAATAATAGAGGAAAGCTACAACCCACAAACTTCCAACTCTCAATTTATCTTCAAAACTGTTCCAACCCAAGATCAATGCCTCATGCTACAACTTTCAAACAATAACACCTTCAATGGAAGACCAAGCATTCTTCGCCTGTCCCTTAAGAATAAACCAAATATGGGTTTACACGGACATGCATGCTGGGCTACAAGCCCTAGAAACACTAAATAATTGATTAAAATTACCCAGTTAACTGACCGTTGATTTAAAATACTAGCAATCCAACATTATAGCTTTCGGGAAGTGGTTTGGCGTGTACTTGAGTGTGCCTAACTGCCCAACATTAGGCCATTCGTCTCACCAGATACTTCTACTAGGCTGTCATGTATATATGATGAAAATATATCCATGCCCCACGCTCCATGATCATCAATCAATCCCATTAAATAAATATAACTAAGAAACTATCTAATCTATGGGGTTGAAGTTTTAAAGTTTATTAACGAAGCCAAAAAGATCAATATCATGTCCATGATTACAGTTTTCATAGGAGTCCTTAATCATCATCATCATCCTAGCCTTGTCCTAATATAATAAAATCAACTACATGATTTCTCTTTCACCTCTCTGAGGAGCTAGGTCCTTTGCTATTTGCAATTTTTCTAAATCTTCTTGAAAATGTTGGGAAACCCAAAGCAAGAAAACAGTGACAACAATAGGACGTACAGCCTATTGAAATTGTCTTTAACTTGAAAGAGATTTTCTGTTAATTTTAGGTAATAATGCTTTTATAGATCTTATCTGCAATAAAATTGACAAATTTGAAAGAGAGTTTCTGTTGATTTTTATAAAGAACATTTGGGGAATTGATTGATACTGTGACGGAAAATGACCTGTACAAGAATTGGCTGAAAAATGGTTAGATGATGGATAAAAATCTTGTAGCCATATTGTCTCAAAAACATATCCCATTTCCCTAATGCCCTAACTGATATCCCAAATGTAACATTAGGGACTATGCACGTAGGCAGGATCCAAGAATCCCCTGTCTCAGATGCCAACATTTCGAGCTATGTTAATATCAGCTTATCTTTTTATGTTGATTTTTTATTGTTTGGTAAAAGCTACAAAGTGGATTTTATCAAGACCGAAACTATGGAGCACAACCTTGAATTTCTTGGGATTGTACAGATCATACAAAGAACATGATTATACGTTCATAAAATTTTGTAACATGTTCTTGACGCAGATTCAACTCTGAATCACAAACTCGCTACTCTTTCTTATTAAGTGTTTACCAAAAAGTTCATGGTAAAATGAAAAGTTCTAAATATGGTAGGTTAATAGGGATCATTTTAAAAATGGATTACGGTTCAAATTTTGTCAAATGAGTCAGGATGAGTTATTTGTGTGCCCATTCTTAAACACAGGCACAATTTTGATCCTCGTTAAAAATACACACGAAGGCCAGAGGACTGGATAGCTCATTCATCAACCAAAAGTGCATTGGATTGTAAAAACTGCAATTGCTGATGGGCTAGTCAGAGCAGGAATGGTTCAACAACTCCAGTATGGTTTAGTGTATCAGAAGTAGTCTGAACACAAGGCCACCATTAGCAAACTACAAAAGAAAAAGAAAAAGATGAGATAAAAGTGACAATGTTACACAGTGGATCAATAAGAATGAGCAGTAACATTTTTACATCTAAGAATGAATTGAATAAAAGTATATTGTAAAAACATATGCAGAGGCACAAGTTGAACAAAAAAACAGATCGGTAAGCACGAGCATGACCATTCAACCATTCAGCAACCTCATTAATCTTTTGGCAAATGCACATTGCTAAATGGCAAGGAAAGAGTCACGCACAAAAGTCTGCTTGAACAACTATGAACTAGATATTACCAGTGCATATCTGAAAAGAAGCCATGTTCATAATTTTCAAAAGTTATCAAAAATTGCAAATAGTGTTGTTAATGTTCCATAAGTTTATCTATAGAACCAATAAAACGGTTCCTATAGATCTGGGGATGTCCGTTTGATCAAATAAATAGGCAAGATCATGACACCTGTATTAATTAACTAATATACAGGAAAAGATTCACTTATGGATGCTAAATAACTCTACGAGGGACGGATAAAAGATAAAGATCAAAGAAACCAGCGAGAGAAAGAACTCGAGATAGGTGTCTTTGTATGTCACATATATATAGACGGAAGATTAAACTGAGTTCAATATGTTAAAAAAGTCCGTCCACAATACATTGGATTTATACTAACGGAAGTTAAAAGTGTCAAATGCAAGAGTTTTGATACTTGCCACAAGCAGTAAGTTGATTCAAGAATATTGATTTGCTAAATCCTGCTAAGAGTACAAGTCAGAGAAGCATTCTCTGCTGGTTGGTCAAGGTCTTAAAGTAACAAAAACTGAAGTACTGTATAAAACAATGTGTCTACGATTGTCCATTTTTTGTAAGTATGAGATGCATGGTTGTTTACAAAAGTAGTAAACTGCTGCGTATGAGACTCAGTCATATATGCAGCTTATGGTATCAAATAATTGAAATTTTGTGAGATTATTCCTACACCAAATATTGCAGTTAAAAATACATATTTATATTGGTCTTGTCAATGCATTGTTAACTATACAGGTTATCATGTTAACTTACTTGATACCGATCCACTTTGTAGTAAAACTCCATGTTTGTACAAAGATAATGCTGTCAAAGTTGGCGCTTCCTATCGATCTAAAAGTAGTTGTAGTAAATAAAGACAACTCACCACTTTCCAGCCATCAGGATCCAGAAAGGAAGTGATCTTGGCGTTGGTCGCAGAAATTGATGCAGGTTCCCATGTTATCTTTCCTCCAAGCTCTCGTGAAACTAATTTCACAGCCTCGATACTTTTATAAACATCGCTTGTGCTGATTGCAACCTGAACATAGATACTTTGAATCATTGACAATCCCTGAAGAATTAGATTTTGGTCGTCTCTAAGTTGCTAACTCGTTAATCACCTGTTCATAGGCATTGCCTTTACTGTACTCGGTCACACCATAAGTGTAAGAAAGCTCCAGGACTGTGGTCTGTTCCTCACTAGCATATCCTAACATTGCTGTGTGCTAGAGATTACCCACAACCCAAAGAAGATCGCCATTGAAAAAAAAAGACAAAAAAAAAAGGTTAATAAAAAAAGAAAGAAAAGAAAACACAGACGCAAGCATTCGGAAGACAACTTTCAAGCAACAGTATCTGTAGAATTGTGGATCAGCACGAACTGTAAACAATGTCCTGCCATTCGAATTTCTAGTTTTTACCTTGTAACCAGGAATATCCTTCGTCCTCATTAACTTCATTCCACAAGCCTGTAAAAACAACCAACGTGATAACAAATTTTACAATTTACAATTTAGTAATAAAAAAAAAAGGAAGGAGCTGGGACAGTTTAAATATATTGTCAACACGGCAGGGTAGGGAAGATGCTAATTACAGACCTTTTCATAAAATTGTATAGATCGGTGAACGCCCACTCGAAGCATCACTTGACATAAAGGTTGTGATGTTGAAGGCCTATCGATAATCTCGAAAAGATAGCCACCTGGATCTTGCACAAACGCGATCACAGTCGTCCCTCCTTTCACGGGCCCTGGTTCTCGTGCAACCTTCCCTCCTTGAGCACGAACATTTTCAACAATTTTGTGAACCTACGTACTTTGTCTAAATTGTATTCATTTACCCATTCCCAAACCACTACAAGTAACATAAAGTATTCTCTTATTCTCTTACGTGTTTAAAACACGAGAGCCCAAAACTGAATACAATCTACTAGACTTCCATTGGCTGTTGCAATTCCAAAGTGACCAAACCCTGTTCCAATGTCGTAGTGGTCCACGCCATAATCTGGCACAAGCAAAATAGGAAGGATCTTCTCTGGTTCTTCTTAAAATGAAAAACTTCTTTCAAAATATGTTAATTCCTAAAATTTAATATAGGATTTTATACAGAATGAAACATCTGTGTTTGTTACTGTAAATTAATTCAACAACGAACTCAGAATATTCAGGTACATATGCCATGAGTGCATTGGAATATTTCTCTTCCGGAACGTCTCCCTGTCTTAACAACTGCATCCCTAGACATTCGGTGTAGAATCTAAACGGAAATAAAGAATTTAAACCAGCTTATCAAATGGAAATAATTCTTGTTAACAAAAATAACAAAGGAGAATGGTCCTACTTTATGGTCCCTTCAAGGTTGCCGACACGATAAACTGCATGCAGAAACCTGCGGTTGTCCTGCTTGACCCACTCAAATAACTCATGAGAAACGTCCGATGTAGCCATCACTGTAAATTCAGAGAATATAACGTTTTATACCTTGTCAGCAGAAATAAAATGAAATTATGGAACCAAAATTAAAATTTTCTTGGATCAGAAATGATATATACATCTGATAAACCAGTCAATCTCGAAGAAAATCTGCTACGCTTTGACTTAGTTGAAGAATTGCCTGGTACGCAAACATTCATGTCCTCTCCATCCACACCGTGTCCGGCAATCAGCATCAGGGGAAAGGATTCAAACAGGGCGTCAACAGAATGCGAGAGCGCGCTCACAAACAAAGAAGTATATACATGTTATTTAATATGACAAATAATGTCAACATTGCGGGGATAGCTCAGTTGGGAGAGCGTCAGACTGAAGATCTGAAGGTCGCGTGTTCGATCCACGCTCACCGCAAGATTTTAATTTATAAAAATATATTTGAGCTTTTTAAATTAAAAAGGCTGATTTGATTTTTCAAAATATTCCACCTTTAAACATTAAAAAGGCTCATCACTAAGGGGCTCAATGTTCATCATTTCACCTAGGAAGGTTAATAGATGAGCAAAAGCCTAACCTATTTTAAGTGGCTATTTGATTTTTCAAAACATTTGAGCTTTTTACATTAAAACGGCTTCTCACCAAAGGCCTCTATGTTCATCGTCTCACCTATGAGGGTTAATCAATGAGCAAAAGCCTAACCTTTTTTTTAAGTGGTTGTGCTCAAGCTTGAATGTAGGTCTTACAATTTTAGGCTCAAAGTTCATCATCTCACCTAGGAGGGTCAATGAATGAGCAAAAGCCTAACCTCTTTTAAGTAATTGTGCCCAAGCTCAAACCTAGGTCTTACAACTTTATAAACAAGCACCTTACCACCACTTCAAGTGGGATCCCTTGAATTTTCCATGATAAAAGTTTGTTGCAACCATCAAATAGAGCAACTTTATTTATCTAATGATGTCAAACCACTAGTTCAACCTAAAAGTAATACATAAGAAACCAATATAAATCAAAAATTTCTAGTTGAGTCAAACAAGTAATCTAAAACCCATATCTACATGACAATTAGTGCTAAAACCTTGAATGGTTCTAGATAGCTCGGTTACCAAAATGGGTCAATTACCACTTTTGATTGGTTAGGTGGCAATAGCAAATCTACTTGGATAATAGGTCAATTTGCATAAGGTCCCATGTCTAGAAGCCACTATTGATTGTTGAAATTAGGAGTCAGTGTGGCAAGTATCTACCTAATCCATAAAAACTTTAAAATCCAGAGCGTGCAAAGCATTGATTCCATAGTATTCAAGGATAGCTTGAATTATGAGTGTAAAACCCTTATTTAGGTGAATAAATCTACAGAAATATATATCAAGAAGCGATCTCTTCTAATAAAAATTTATATAAATTATCAAGTAAAACAAAATCATCCTTCATAGTCTTTATAGTTTGAGAGACATTGGTTAGATTGATTGATGGCAGTGAACTACTTATAAAGTTAATTATGTAAGATGGTTTGAAAAGCAACTTGTTAAGTGAAAGTATCAAGTTGAAGAAGATCTTACAAAATTTGTCAAGTAAATGCAAATTCTTTGAGATGAGAATCCCTTTGATTTTAAAACTTAGAAAACCCTAGCTAAAGCTCATTATGATAAACAATATTAGAATGCTTTTGAAACTAAAAGTGTTACCACTAAAAGTCACATGTCCTAGTTGAAAATTGAAGATGATCCTTGTAAGGAATTTTTTAAATTTTTTAAAGGAAATTAATAAGTACCTAAATTGAAATTGCTTTATATAAATGATTCCATTATTATAGATCCTAAGATTACTAACAATTGATGACTACTTAATAAGTAGGTTGCAACATTACACCTACGATATTGTTTGTTTTTATGCGATATCGTAGATGCAATGTGCTTGGGATATGTAAAGTCTCTAAATACTACCCACCTATTACATTAAATATATTGTTATGTCATTAATATAGCAAAGCTCTTGTAGTTTGATACTGTAAAAGCTAGAAACAATCAACAAGTGTCCACAAGGTGAATTTCAGATAATTGTCTTATTCGAATGATCTTGTATGTGGATACAATTTCACAATGTCAATAAGATCGAAATTAATTCAATTTCATTACAACAAATTGACTTAGAGTAGAATTTATATTGAATGCAATTTATTTCTTCATGTACATAACGTAATATTTACTTCCCCATATATGTTAATCAAGCAAAATGAGTACAACAAAATTTGAGCATAAATACGTTAATGTTTGGTAATCCCAACAATGTGCCACTTGGTACACTCAATAGTGGAACACTTGGTAGCCTAACAACAGTAGTGCAAGTTCATGATGTGTATGGCAAGTTATGAATGTATGCTCATCACTTAGGCTATATTAGACTTTATTTTCTTATTATTAGGTTAATTCTTAATTTTCTATATTTTAATGATACTTTAATCATAGTTGTTACAATATCATGATTGATGAACCATCAATAAGGCAAGTTGCGTCAACGCATACCCTATTGACGTATACTATTATGTGTTGATGTAGGTATGTTGATGTTGATGCAATCATTACCTATATAAATACACACACCCCTCGCATTTATGGCACTTTTCAGTCTTAACCTTAGCCAAATTCTTGCAATTTTCTTCCTCAAAAGTTAGAATATTTTCCTTCTAAGTGCCCGCAATGTGGATTGAAGAGATTGTATAGCATTTTATTTGAGTGCATATGTACTTGAACACATTTGCATAGATGACAATAAAATTGAGATTTCTTCTAGCTGTTGCAGCACTTAGATTAGCATAATTCTACTTTTCATACTTTACTTTATATGCCATTTATATTCTTGTCCTTAAGTAATTAATATTTTTGTTCATAAGAAACGTAAATATGACTGCTTTGAGGGTAACATATTAATGCTTGGTAATCCTCACAATGGATACTTGGTGTGCCTAGAAATATAAACTTGGTAACCCAACAACATTAATATAGGTTCAAGATATGTACAACAAGTGGGAATGGATACTTTACATTAGGATAATTAGTTAATACATTAATTAGTTAGTTAGTTAATTTAATCATTAATTATTTATTTATTCAATCATCTAGCAGGTAGGTGAAAAGTAATAAAAAATATAAAAATAAACATCTTATGCCTCACCCACTTAACCATATGCACAAATCAATACAAGTGTGGATTGGGAAAATAATGACTTGCAACTACACAATTCACCATTTAGGAATATTGGCCATTTAGGTAAATAAGTCCATGGAATTCAATCGGATCGAGTGTGAATGTTTGTGATTCATATGATTAGGCGTAGGGACTATCCATTGCTCATTATGATCATATGCCTTAATTACACTTAATTATATAAGTTAAGGATCATCACAAGTGTAATTGGAAAGACAACGACCTATGATCATGCTTAATTATATAGATACTCTGCTAGTTTAGTTCATAGATTATGATCAGGTCGTTTGTAAATTCCTATGATTGGTATGGTTGGACATAGGGACTACTTTTGATCATTAACAAATTTTTAGCAAATCATTTTTCTTCTAAAGGTTGTAGCATGGAAACCTTCAAGGCCTCTAATACACATATTCCTCATTTTCTTATAAAAGTATATCAAAGTATTCTTAAAGTTAAAATTATTGTGGAAGAATCAAAGTAGTGACTTTTAATTTAGTACATGGTAAAGCTATAAGATTTGATGGTTTTCCAATTGAATTTTTTAAGAAGTATTGAAACACTATTAAAGATTTATCTCTTTCATGTTTTATAAAAATTTATTAAAAAAGTTTCTCCTAGTCAAAATATTAATAAAAGTGTAATTTTTCTTTTTTCTAAAGAATGAAGATCTTTAACATATTGGTAATTAGAGACCTATTACTCTTCTTAATAATCGTTATAAAAACATAACTGAATGTGTGGCTTGCGAGATTCAGAAAGTTATAAAAGATATCATCATACCTGAATAGATAGGTTTTGTTAAAGGTAAACATATCTTAAATAATGTTACTTCAACTTACGATAGGATTTCATGGGACACGATATCGCATGGGCTACGATATCGTGTTCTCACTGCGATATCGTGTACGTGATGTATTGTATGCGATATCGCAGTCCGCTGCCATTTCTATAAATAAGAGGTGGCTCTCCCTTGTTTCTCAATCTAGATCTAGACCCTTAGTGAAACTCTGGTAGTTTTACCTCTCCAGAGATAGAATAATTTCCATGTGCCCACAGTAGGAGTTCCAAAGTGAACGGATCTTTATTTGAGCAAATATTGTATCTGAGCACAAGTTTGTATACGGAAATAAAGACGAACTTTTGGATAGACCTTACNCTCCTAGCATAGGCGATAAAACACAAAAGATATAAAAATCACATACCTCAGACTTACTTAACCATACAACCGTGATAAATACAAGTCTAGGAAGACAACAAATGATTAACCTTAAGTGTTCCATAAGGCGTGTAGGCACTTAGTCTATGGAGTTCGACCGGATCGCACGTGTAACGCTCGTATTCGTATGGTTGAGTGTAGGGGTACCTTGCCATTCATCATTGGCGCCGTTGCCGAGGACTAAGTTGTTTGTGTGCTAAGTAGAACATAGGAAATCATCCACATCGTTGGGAAGCTTAAACAAACCCTTAGGGTTAATCAAAAGAAATTTTAAATAACGGTTAATCAGCACACCAAATAAGACACAATGTCTTCTTCTTCTCATAAAAGCACTTCACCACCTAGGGATCACACAAGAGACCGTCGGCAGTCTAACACACGTAACCCAGAACCACCAGTTCCTCAATAGTATCAGGTGGTATATACTCATCACGATGAGTACATACCTGATTTTACTTTTATCCTCCATCAGGATGAACAACTACGTTAGAGAGACCTGCAAACCCCCAAATCGGGTAGTCCCTAACATGCTCCTTCGTGCTCTTGCACAGATAGGCATGATGGAACTATACACTGAATATGTTGCAGAAGATTATGACACAAGGGATTACCATCCCACAGCAGCGCAACGTCTAAGGGACTCACGACAGGAGAGCTACCATACATTGTTGAAGGGAAAGGGCCCCCATAATGCTTTGCCCATCATAAGAGAAATTAAGGGTGGTGAACCTATTTTAATAGGTTTTCCACAAAATGATGTTCCCCCTCCTAACGATAGTGAGGAGGTGGGGTATCAGAACTTGTGCTCTACGATTCATAACCCTGGTTCTGATCCCCATGAACACCAAGTGTTCATTGAGGGAACAAAAACACATGACAAGGATGGGCATTTGGATTTTCATCACAATTGGGGCCGTAGCCACCGAAGAGAAGGTAAGAAACATCATCATGATGATGGTTCCCCTTCTTGTTCCCCTTCATCACATCATTCACCCTCTCCTTCCACATCAAGACGTAGTCACAAGGAGCACAATGGTGAGGATAAGGGTAAGCAAAATGAGAGACCTCGACGAGAGAGTCGAGAGTGAGGACGAGGGCATTCTAGAAAATCTAGGCATGGTAGAAGGGAAAGTAGGGAACCACGTAGGCATCATAGACGTCATGAGAGAGATGATCATGACGAATCCCTACTTGCCACACCCGAAGTATGATAGATATTACGAAGGCTATGAGGATACCTACAAGGCATAAAAAAGATAGCGGGATCAGGAGACTCGACATGAATAATATCCCCTGCTTTGAGGGGGAATACAACGCTGATCTGCAAAACCACTTACAGGCATTCCATGATGCCTATGCCTTGCAGAATATCGAAAACGAGTGGCGGAAACTAAAGTTGTTTCCTAGGACACTCATTAAAGAAGCGGAAAGTTGGTACCAGTCCTTAGAACCAGAATCTATTAGACGATGGAGTACAATGCTAGAATTGTTTAACGATAAATACCAAACGTACTCCAGAGTGTTCAACTTGCGTAAGAAGATTCAAGGATGGAAGCAGGGTACTCATGAACCCTTGGATGCTGCCATGGCCCAATATTATGCATTGCTACATCATTGCCCGGTCCATGGTTACGCACAATGGGATCAACTCCGCCACCTCGTAGATGGGCTAAGACACAAAACTAGGAGAACCCTTGGGACATATGCCCAAGGGAGATTATCTGAACTTAGATTCCATGAAGTTCATAGATTGTTGGAGCAAGTATACAAAGAAGAAGGGAAGTTATAGAAAAGAGAAAGTGTGGAAGAATATAACCACGATCCTTCCCTCTGAAAGAGGGGAGTGAGATTCTACGATGAAGAGGATGAGTCACCACTGGAAGAGTTGGTGAATAGAAAAACCTTGCTGCTTCAGAAATTAACAATGGAAGTATCGACTAAGGTAGATGAAATATGGAGCTCCTTAGATAGTAAAATTGAGATTGTCCTAAAAATTGTAGAGGAGTCTAAGGAGGAACGAAGTAGTGACCATGATAAGAAAAAGCGGAGAGATTCAGCCCATGCATGTGACAAGGGTAAGGAAAAAATGACTATCACTGATGAGGTTGTGGATTTAGATACAAACAATGACGGTGGATGTGAAATCTACCAATGTGACCATCCTAAGGGATGTTGGCCAATAATCTCACATCTACAAGAGTCTGGGGTGTACGCACTCAACCCAAGACTTAATAGATGGCAAGCATCCCAAAGGTTACCTTATCCCCAAGGTAACCCAAGGCAGTTCCACCAACTGTTAACATATTATCCAATTGGAACTCCACCACAACCTATCAAGCAACATCAGCAATGGCAATACCCACAGTCATGGGTGATGCCACCGCCTAGACAACAATACCCTTACCAGCAACCAGACCTGTATAGCTATTATGTGCTGCAACCGATTTCTCCAAGTGACTCTATGGGTCACGCAACCCCACAACGTCACTACCAAGTTTAGGAGTATTTTAGGACTCCTTCTCCTCCGGGAGATGCACCACATACATACCATCCTTTGAATCCATCCACACCTCTTATGCCAGTAGCTCCACCACCAACTGCTCCAACAATGCCAAGGGCATTTCCCACTCAACCACAACAACCTAATGTCACGAGGGATTCAAATCCTCAATTCTCAATTGGTTCTGATAATCTTATGCCAAAAAGACCTTTCTTTAGAACCAACAATCCAACTAAGCCCTCACCCTCACAAGAGGTTGATCATTTAAACACCTTTGTACCAAATATGGTTTCGGGATGCCCTTCAAACCAAAAATTGTTCCCAATGCACACGGTTATGTTAACACATACCGTTACCGACTAGATTAAGGTAGGCTACCTTCCCAAGAAATTCTTTGATCCTAGAAGCCCCCTAATTTATCTCCAAGTTGCTGGGAATGAAACTCATAAGGCTCTTCTTGACTTAGGCTCTGGAGTCAACTTAATCTCACAAGAATTGTATAAAACCTGGACCCTGCCTCCACTCAAGAAGAGCAATATTCACTTAGAGCTGGCTAACCAGTCCATCACTATTCCTTTGGGATAGGTTGAGGACATTGTTACCACCGTGGGTGGTTGGTCATACCCAGTTGATTTCCTGGTGATCCAAATAAACAATGACAAAGGGGATTTTCCAATAATAATGGGAAGGGCATGGCTGAGTAGAATAGATGCACGCCTAGGAATTCATAATTTTTCCCTAGAAATATCCAAGAAAAATACTTTTGGAAAGATTGAGAAGAAGAAAGTTCCATGCATTGCATATAGTGACACAGGGTGCCATTGCGTGCAGAAATCATGGGTGATGCGAAGTTTAACATTGCCTGCATGCAATTAGTGTGCACAAGTTATTGACATACAAAAGTGCCTATATGCAACAGCCACACAACAAGAAAAAACCTAGTGGTTGATGGCTGATCAAGAGAGCAACTTGATAACATGCATGGAACTAACTAAGGGGCTAACTAGTGCTTACATTGAAAGCACAGATGTACTAGAGCAAGTTCATTACCAACTTTCAGCCCTTAACTTCAAAAACATTAACTGGGGCAATTTGGAGATTCCTAAGGAATTTAGATAAGAGCTTTTAGATCTAAAACCATTGCCCACCTGTTTGGAATACATGACCCTTGAAAATGGAAAACCAGTAATCATCAACGCGAAGCTTGTTCCCAAGCAAAAAGAGAGATTACTGAAGGTGATAAATAAATGGTCAAAAGCCTTTGCCTGGTCATACCCTGAATTAACCAGAATAGATCCTAGGATATGCCAACATAGGATTTACACAAACCCCTCCATGAAGCCTCGCAAACAACCACAGAGGCAATTGAACCAGAAATTGAAACATATAGTAAAAGAAGAGATAGAGCAACTTCTTAAGGCTGGGTTCATATACCCCATTGTAGATAGTGAATGGGTTAGTCCTCTAGTAATTGTGCCTAAGAAGGGAGGAAAATGGAGGGTGTGTATAGATTTTAGGCTACTAAACATGGTAACATTCAAAGATCATTTCCCATTGCCGTTTGTTGACTAAGTCTTAGACACTATAACGGGGCATCGCTATTACAGCTTTCTGGATGGATATAGTGGATATAATCAAATACGAATAACACTAGAAGATCAAGCCAAAACGATGTTCACCAATCCCTGGGGAACGTTTGCATATAAGAAAATGCCATTTGGCTTGTGCAATGCTCCCGCCACGTTTCAACGTTTAGTTCTGAGCATATTTCAACAGCAGATAGGGAATGGAGTAGAAATCTTTATGGATGACTTCTCCACTTATGGGACAAGCTTTGATCAAGCCCTAGACCAATTGGAGCAAGTACTAAAATGATGCGTTGAAACCAACCTAAAGCTCAACTGGCAGAAAAGCCATCTGATGGTTCAAGAGGGCATAGTACTGGAGCATAAGATTTCACAATCAGGAATAGAGGTAGACCCGAAAAAGGTTAAAGTCATCCAAGGAATCACCCAACAACCCAAAAATGTCAAAGACATTCGGTCATTCCTTGGATACATTGGCTACTATAGAAGATTCATCAAGAACTTCTTTNGTGTATATTCATATGGATCATAGTGTAATTAGGTTCCTCATGAACAAGCCAACGGTTAGCCCTCGTATTATACGTTGGTTGGTAATCCTTCAGGAGTTTGACTTAATAATAGTAGACCGAAAGGGCAGCGAGAATATAGTCGTAGATCACTTATCTCAGTTGCACTGGGACAACAAAGAGGATGAATATGCCGTATCTGATCACTTTCCTAACAAAACCCTCTTTGCCGGTGTAGTGAATAACCAACCCACAGGAACAAATTGGTATAGTAGCATTCTGACTTATCTCCTTTCCCAACAAACACCATAGGGGTTTGACTTTAGGAAGAAGCAACAATTTCTTCATAAAACCAAGTACTTCATGGAAATCAAGGGACAACTCTATAAAGTTTGTCCTGATGGCTTGTTTCAATGGTGTGTGCCCATTGAGGATCAATTAAAAGTTCTCCAAGATGCTCATGAGGGTCCTTGTGGGGGCCACTATGTAGGGAGATGAATGGCCATTAAGATCCTGATTGCAGGATATTACTGGCCAACGCTATTTTGGGATGCCCATCAATTTGTCCAATCCTGTGAGCACTGTCAACGTGATGGTGGAATGACTACTAGAATGGAGGATCCGCAACAATGGATTCAACCTTTGGAACCCTTCGACATTTGGGGAATAGATTTTATGGGGTCCATTACACCGATGTTCAATGGGAAAGCTTATATCATTGTTGCTATTGACTATTTAACCAAATGGGCTGAAGCAGCTGCTGTAACAGACTACACATCGTCTACGGCTGCACGATTTGTACAACAACAAATCATAAATAGGTTTGGTGTGATGTGTGCACTCATATCTGATAATGGAACACATTTTACAGGTGCAACCTTTCGCAAGTTGATGCAATGCTTAGGGGTTGAACATAAATTGACCACACCTTATCACCCCAAGCTAATGGCCAAGCCAAGGTCACTAATCAGGAGATTACAAGAATATTAACAAGAAAAATTAGCAAATTTAGGCAAGATTGGAGCATGAAATTGAACGATGCTCTCTGGGCATACCGCTTCACTTGGAAACTCCCCACAGGCTACTCTCCCTATGAGCTAGTATACAGAAAACTTCCAAAGCTCCCAATACAAACTGAGCTCCGTACACTATCCATGTCATGTAACCTCCACCTTGACCTCGACCTAGCACAAAAACAAAGATTGACAGCTCTAAATGTGCTAGACGAGAATAGATTGGTTGCTTTGTCGTCAAATGAGTTACACAAGGCACATAATAAACAACGTCATGACTTAAGAATTCGAAGGGTTAAGTACCAACCAGGAGACAAGGACCTTTACTGGAACCCCACGAATGTACCACAACGTACAAAATTTCAAACACTGTGGGAAGGACCCTACATTATTCATACGACCTTTCCCTCGGGAGCCATGACAATATACAAGCTTGAAAGCCCTAATAAGAGATTACTGGTCAATGTGCAACAAACCAAACCCTTCCATGAACCAAGAATAGCCAGTGCAAATTACACCTCTGATAACAGACAACCACACTCCTTATTTCGGATCTCTCCCATGCAATTCAGTCATGGGGGAGATGGCCACCTATGCTGATCATTCAGGACCCTCAGTTCTTTTTAAGTTTTTGTTTTACACATTTTTGTTTTCCAATTTCCTTTAACTTGTTTTTATTTTACAACATCGTTCATACTTTTTCATTTCTTTGTGTGAGTGTGTGTGTTTTATCCATTTTTTAAAGTTTTTCACCTAATAAGTGCTCTAATTTGTGGATGTATGGATGAAGTGGACTCATTGCCTATCATATCAAAAGAGCCATACCTAGTGCCTACGGACTATTTGAATGTGGGTTTGTTAGGGCATTGAAGGCATGAGCCTGCTTTGGGGAGGACCCACTAGAATTCCTATTTGGTACACTAGTTAAATTCTTTCCCTTAACATTTTTGCAATCCACTCTATTTTGTTCATTTCCATCTCAACATCCATTTCATCGATGTTATAGTTGTCTCTTTTTCTCCATCTTTGTTATTCTTTATTCTTTCTCCATTCTATCGCTGTCAGAGGTTCACTCTTAGTCATGGGGGTTCAAACCCAATTTTTTTGATTTTCTCCTAACCCCTACACCTTCGATAGTCATCATGAATATATCTCCAGACCCGTATTAGCCATACCACAACTCAGCCAATGGACCTTTCACTGAAGCAAGGTATCCATTGCATTGTAATTCATTTACCCTTGCTAATATAAAGATTGTGTTGTGTGTGCAGATGACAATCATACAACAACGGATTGGATCTAGAGGGAACACTTGGAATGGATCGGTGCTAAAGCAACTATGCAAGGAACAAGATGGATGGCACGCTTATGGATGGACAACAAAAGGTGCAATCTTCATGTTGGCAGTAGCAAAAATAAGGCCTGATGTCAAATGTATAAAGTGTTCACTCTTATTGTCGTGAACAACAGTTTTGTCATGGTCTATAATGATGATCCATTCACATGTCATCCCATTCACCATTAGTTCCATTCAAGTTAATAATCCCATACCTTCCCAATATTTTGTAAGAAACTCGAGAACAAGTTTTTATTCAGTCATGGGGGTATGATGGGACACGATATCACATCCTCACTGCGATATCGCGTGTTTCCTGTGATATCGCAATCCGCCACCATTTCTATAAATAAGAGGTGGCTCTCCCTTGTTTCTCAATCTAGATCTAGACCCTTAGCGAAACTCTGGTAGTTTTACCTCTCCAGAGATAGAATAATTTCCATGTACCCGCAGTAGGAGTTCCAAAGTGAACGAATCTTTATTCGAGCAAATATTGTACCTGAGCACAAGTTTGTGTACAGAAATAAAGATGAACATTTGGATAGACCTTACAGTACATGGACTAAGCTAAATAGGACTTTAATTATTGTTAATGTTTAAATGCTTTATTAGTTAATTAAATCTCTCTCAACCTTTCTCTCATAGTTAAGTGCATTCAGTACAACCGCTTCGAGCACGTGCATTACGCTTGGTAATCCTAGTAACGAATAGTGTTTGGTAATCCTAGAAGGTTGCACTGGCTTAGGATGTGAACGGTAAGTAGGAACGAATACTGATGGTAGGTTAATTAAGACTTAGTTAGTTAAAGTTAGTTAATTAGTCTCTTCACCTTTTCCCTCCTAGCATAGGTGATAAAACATAAAAGATATAAAAATCACATACCTCAGACTTACGTAATCATACAACCATGACAAATACAAGTAAGTCTGGGAAGATAACGAACAATTAACCTTAAGTGTTCCATAAGGCGTGTAGGCACTTAGTCTGCGAAGTTCGACCAGATCATGTGTGTAACGCTTGTATTCGTATGGTTGAGTGTAGGGGTACCTTGCCACTCATTAGGATTGAATGAAATTTTATTATTTATTTTCTTTAAAAACTAAGATTTGATAATTATTTTATTCATTTTGTTTGTACCTTGCTCACTGATGCTAATGCTCAAGTTGTTAAAAATTTTGGATAGAGTTCCTCATTTCCTCTTCAGAAGTTAGTTCATTAAGGTTTTCTTCTAGCTCCCTATCTTTTTATTATTGTTACAAGCTCTCTTTCACATAATCTATATTATGATTTATAAAGAAATATTATTAAGATAATTTTAATTGATGATCAAGGTACGTAATTGCTTAACATGCAATTTGCAGATGATTTATTTTCTTGTGATTAATAATTATTTGCAAGATATCAATATTGTATTAGCTGGAGTAGAGGATTACTTCATATTAGTTAACTATTGTATTAATTAGTAGAAATTTATTGTTTATTACAATGACAATATTAATGAGTGGGTTACTCCCAAGTCTTGAAAAATTTTGAAAAAATATTTTATCTTCAAAATTTAATGAATACCTTTTTTTAAAATAGCTTCATTATTTTGTGAAATTATTTGGTTAATAAAATTGAAAAGAAGGTTGATAAATGAAAAAAATACAAAGCTCATCCTTATTGGTAAAGTTTTAGTTATTAAGTAGATGCTTTAATCTACTCTTGTTTATTGCTCTAATTGTTGGGCTCCTTCTAAAACTTCTCATGATATAATCGATCATATTATCCATTGGTTTCTTTGATATGCTAAGCAATATAGATTATGCTTTTCTAGAGTTACTTGGGATATTTACACTAGTAGTAAGAAAAATTAAGGACTTCGCTACATTAATTGTTCTAAATAGGGTATTTCTTTTATAGAAAAATGGATTGCAAAGTGCATTAATGGAGATGATATTTAAATTCTCCTTTTAAGAAACATACTTATGAAAGGAATGTAAAACAAAAATTTGTGGATTGCATAAGAAATTTACATGCATAGATAACCAGAAATGCACAATGTGAAAGAAAATGGAATTGACCTCTAGTCATTGATGCCTTCAATTAAACTTGGCATTTGGATTCTTCTTTCACATCGGTGCTTTGCAACGATGGTGTATGCAACCTTTAAGCGTCTATGAAAAAGACCAGAATTGCAATCCTGCTGTGGTTCGTGGTGCCTTTGTTCTCCCATCAAGAATGAATTTATAGGCCACAGAATTGATTACCATGAGAAATTAGAAAAAATAAGAGACACAGTGCCAACGTGTAAACATGTTACTAGATATGGAGGCCACCTTGATGCATTAACGTATACATGAATGTGGAAACACATAACACATGTTACAATCTCCCACTTGGTCTCCATATTTAATCAAAGTCCAAAGTTTAAGTAATAAATGCATGAATCATGTTGATAGTTCCTCTTAATGTAAATATGATCTTCCATGTGTTACAATGCATTATCTCTCAAACATAATTCTTTATATGGTAACTAGCTTTATGAATAAACCAATGTTCATTCTAGGTCCTACCATATGTGAATTTTCTCTCATAACTATATGCGCAAATGATATGAGAAAATAGCACAACTGAATAAGAGTTTCATTAAGACTGTAAAGTTGTACATGCAACAAATTACATGATAGAATCAAGTCCCATCCAAACTACATGATCCTTAAATGACTTTAATGGCACTCTTTAGTGCCATCATCTATTTAGTGCATATATTCTTAATGATCACTTTATTTTATGATAAATCATGTCATCACTTCAATATCGGGGTGGTCGCAATATCAGGTACATGATATCGCGTATGTGATATTGTGGCTCAAGATGCAATATCATACATTCAATATCATAGGGTTACTCTTGAGTCTATAAATATAGTGCCCAGGAGCATAATTGGGAGTAAGTTTTGGTAGTCAAGTAGCGAAACTCTTGCAGTTTGTCCATTTGAAAGTTAGAATATTTTCCAAGTGCCCATAGTAGCAGGTCTAAATGTGAATGGATCCTTATTCAAGCATTGATGTACCTAAGCACACTATTGTGTTGGCAATAAAGACTAACTCTTTGATCCATTTCTTGCAGCACTTGAGATTTTCTTTTTTATGCATTTACATATTGTTATTTCATGCAATTTACATTGATGTTATTTATGCAGGAATTAATTTTGATCAATTAAGAAAATCATTAAATTACACAACCATGACCCCTTCGAACATACATGTGACACTTGGTAGCTCAGAAACGACTAGCATTTGACAGCCTAGTAGTGTTTGCACAAAGTTCAGGATATGTTTTGGAAGTGGGAATAGGTACTTGTGTTAGGCTAGATTAGACTATAGTTTACTTAGTAATTAATCGCTCTTACTCTGAATCAATCTTACTCTTATTCTTATTCTAGGCGAGTAATTCCATGAAAACATAAAATAATACAAATCTTATGCCTTAGTCACACTTAACCATACAATTGCATTTCACAAGTGGGATTGGGAAGACAACAAACGAATAACACACATCCATTGTTTAGCTCTAGGGCACTTAGTAATTATAGTCTATGGAATTTGACTAGATTGCATATGAACGCTTGTGATTCATATGGTTGGGCGTAGGGGTACCTTGTTGCTCATCATTGGTGCCATTGTTGGGGATTGTAGTTCTTCATGTGCTATCTAAGCTTAGTGAAATTTAGTAACCTTGTTGTTCGAACCCTAAGAGTTAAATCCTATGAAAACAAAAATTATTATCATTAAATTAAATCTTAATTGCACATTGTTTATTAACACAAAATGTCTTCTTCTCATAGGAGCCCATCTTTGCCCAGGGCAGTTCAAGTGCCTTAACAATACTAGGTGGTGTATGCTCATCCCGATGAGTATGTACCAGAATTTACCTTCATCTTACATCAAGATGAACTTATGTAGTGGCATGATATGAAAGGCAACATTGTGTTGCCACTTGACTGATCTATTTCAGCAATGCTCTAGTTAATGCTCACACGGCATAGGCTTCAACATCTCCATGGAGAATATGAGATGAGAGATCTTGACTCAAGGGATTATCATCCCACTAAAGCGTAAAAATTAAGGAATCAACAGCTGGAGCACCAACACAAGCTTATGAAGGGAAAGGGTTCAAACATCTTTTCACCTCCACTTGGCCTAATTGATGAAGGTGATCACTTCTTTAGTGATTCTCCTATCTTTAACTTTATTCAAGGAGCCCTCAACTAGAATGTATAATCCACAATCCATAATCTAGGTTTTGGTCAAAATAGATCCAATGGTAAAAATGGATCTAGAGAAGCAAGTCAAGAAAAGAGAGAAAAAGGAGATTATGATTGTGATTGTGGTTGCAAGCATCAAAGGAAAGGTGATAAGGGTTAGTGCGGAGCAAGTTCCCCTTCTTCTTCTCCTTCATCGTCATCATCTTCTTCTTTATTTGGTTCAGATCATGGTCGTAGAAGAAATAATCATGATGGAGGTGATTGACGAGACTAGAATAACAGAAGGGACTGTTAGGATAGTCGTGACCGAAGACATGGGCAATCTAGAGAGGGCCATCATCAAGAAAGAAGGGCTAGTAGGGAACATTGTAGGCACCGTCATCATGGCCTTAATGAACCTTTACTTGCTACTTGGGACATGTTAAATATTGCAGAGGCTGTGAGGATTCCAACAAGGCATGTGAAGGACAATAGAATAAAGAGGCTAGATATGAACAACATCACTTGGTTTGAGGGAGGATATGATGCCAATTTGCAAAATCATCTTCAAGCCTTCCAGGATGCATGTGCCTTGTAGAATATTGAGAATGAATGGCAAAAGTTGAAATTATTTCCAAGGAAACTCATAAAGGAAGCAAAAAGTTGGTATCGATCCTTGAAACCAGAATCAATTAGGTGATGGAGTACGATGTTGGAACTATTCAATGACAAATATCAAATGTACTCCCAAGTATCCAACCTAGGGAAACAAATTCGAGGGTGGAAACAATGGAATCATGAGCCCTTGGATGCTACTATTGGCCAGTACTACTCTTTGTTACATAAGTTTCCCAGCCATGGGTACTCTTAGCTTGATCAGTGATGAGTGGCGAGGTACCCCTACACTCAACCATACGAAATGAGTGTCACACGCGCGATCCA
>MNCI01008374.1:385594-422353 GCA_015680685.1 Gnetum montanum | reverse complement strand
CACCCATCCACATACTCTATGGTTTTCCTTGTTTTGGAAGCATGTAATCTCTTCTTCATTAATACAACTTTAATAAATTGGTGACTTGTGTAGTTTCTAGAATCGGAAGAAATCAAAGGTTTGGATAGGGTGTGGCTTCAAAGGTGATGAGTGACAAGGTACCCCTACACTCAACCATACAAATACGAGCATCTCATGCATGATCCGGTCAAACATCAAGGACTAAGTGCTTACGCACCTTAATGGAATACTTAAGGTTAATCAATCATTGTCTTTCCAAATTTACTTGTATTGTCATGGTTGTATGGTTAAGTAAGCTTGAGGTATATGATTTTTATATCTTTTATCTTTTAAACACCTATGCTAATAGGGAAAGATGAAGAGAATTAATTGACTAACTTTCACTAACTATTCACTAACTAAGTTATACAGGTGCTTGAAGCGGTCGTACTTAATGCACTTAACTAGGAGAGTCAAGGGTTGAGAGAGATTAATTATCTAAGAAAGCATTTAAACATTTAATAATAATTAAATCCTATTTAGCTTAGTCCATATGTTGCAAGGTTTATCAGAAATTTCATCTTTATTACTGTACACAAATGTGTGCTCAGGTACAATTTGCTCAAATAAAGATCCGTTCACTTTGAGACTCCTACTACGGGCACAGGGAAATTATTCTAACTCTAGAATGGTAAAATTGCTATAGTTTGGATAAGGGACTAACTCTAGATGTCTAAAATTGGGAAAGCTGCCTCTTATTTATAGATGTTTCGGTGGGTTGCGATATTGCGTACGCGATATCACAGGGGCAGATGCGATATCGTTGTTGCGATATTACGTACGTGATATCGTGGCTCATCATATCCCCATGACTGAATGAAAACTCGTCCTTGAGTTTCTTACAAAATATTGGGAAGGTATGGGAATATTGACTTGAATGATACTAATGGTGAATGGGGTGACATGTGAACGGATCATCATTACAATACATGACAAAATTAGTGTTCATGACAACAAGAGTGAACACTATACACATTTGACATCCAGTCTTATTTGGCAGCTGAGAGAGAAGAGAGAGAGAAAAGAAGAAGTCTATTGCTGCTGATGCCAAGATTGCACCTTTCGTTGTTCATCTATAAGCACACCATCAATCTTGTTCCTTGCATAACTACTTCAGCACCAGTCCATTCCAAGTGTTTCCTCTAGATCCAATCCATTGGTGTACGATTGCCATCTGCACATACAACATAGTCTTATATTAGCAAAGGTAAATGAATCACAATGCAATTAATACCTTGCCTCATTGTAAGGTCCATTGGCTGAGTTGTGATATCACTAATACGGATTTGGAGATATAATATTGGTGACTACCCAAGGTGTAGGGGTTAAGAGAAAATCGAAAAAATTGGACCAGGACCCCCATGACTGAGAGCAAACCTCTAGTAGCGATAGTATGGAAAAAGATAAGGAATAAGAAAGATGGGGAAAAAGAAATAATGGCAACGCCGATAAAATGGATGTCAAAGATGGAGATGAACAAAACAAATGGTGATTGTGGAAATGTTTAAGGGAAAGGAATTAACGGATGCACCAATTAGGAATGCTAGTGGGTCCTCCCCAAAGCAGGCTCATGCCCTTAATGCCCTGACGATCTTGCATTCAAAGAGTCCATAGGCTTTGGAAATGCCATTTGGAAACAAGAGTTAAATTCTTAACCACAAGATTTTACCAAAAAGAAAACAATGTGTCCACCAAAATATGGACTATTGATACAATCGACAATGAGGTGAAAAATGGAGAAAGAAGGATGGAAAGAAGAGAATGGAATGGAGTGTCAAGAACAAGGTGGTGTATAGCCCCTTGTGTATTAATGATTAATGTGACTTAGTAGATCTCATTCCAAATCCGGCCTCAAACAATCCACATCCAGTGACTTCGCATTAATACATTTGGCCCATCCATCCACTTGAAGTAACAAGAATGCTTCCACCAAAGAGTCACCATCATTCCGATGAAACAAAAAAGGAGAAAGTAGGGAGTGAGAAGGGCCTTAGTTAAAGGGAACATGTTTATTTAGTTCCATAACTAGTGCTTGTAGCCTAGATGATTATTTCGTCTAAGGGGTGTGCTTTGAATTCTCACTATTTTTTTTTTGTTTTGCATGAGAACCACACCATGCCAAGACTTATTATTTTTATTAGCTCAGCTTCCCAATAATGGAGCAGTGTCGGAATGGTATGGAAGACTCAAGAAGAAAACATCCAAGCACCCAAGAGAAAGGCCAGCACAAATGCATCAAGTTCCCTTGAAGTCACACCCTTTTCAGTCCTTGAGTCCTTCCTTAGTTTGAGAAATGCCTAGTCACCGATTCGTTAATAGTTCTTATTATTGAGAAAGGGACTGTACAGTTCCAAGCCAAGAGAGACTATAGAAATTCATGGATGCATGGATGATGTGGACTCATTCTTTGTTATATCAAAATAACCATACCAAAGTATCAACATTATAACTCAAAGGTAAAAACCAAACATTAGCAATCATTGGAATACAGTTCATACCATCTTCAGGAGCACTTATTAAGTGACAAACTTAACAAAACAAAATAAATAAACACAAAAATAAATGAAAAAGTATGAACGATGTTGCAAAAAAAATACAAGAAAAGTTAAAGAAATTTGCAAAAAAAAAAAAAATGTATAAAAAAAACTTAAAAAGGAATTGAGGGCCTCAAATGATTAGCATAGGTGGCCATCTCCCCCATGACTAAGTTGGAAGGGGGAGATCCAAAATAATGAGCAAGGTCGTTCTCTCTCCAATGTATTATGTGCATTGACTGTTCTAGATTCATGATAAGGTTTGGTCTGTTGCACATCGACTAGTATTCTCCAATCGGAGCATTTGTTTGAATTTTGTAAGAATTTCCAGCTTCCATCTATTGATGTTTTCAGGTTAAGGGTTGGAAGTTGGTGACACTCTTGCTTCAATGCATCTATGCTTTCAATGTGGGCATAGGTTGTTCCCCTAGTTAGTTCCATGCATGATGGTGAGTTGCTCTCCTAATCAACTATCAACCATTGGGTATTTTCTTGGTGTGTGGTTGCTACATACAGGAACTTGTGTATGTTAATTTCTTGGGCACACCAGTTGCATGTAGGAAATGTTGAACATTCCTGTACGCACACCTTGTATCACTGTATGTGATGCATGGAACTTTCTTCCTCTCAATCTTCCCAAAAGTGTTTTCCTTAGATATTTCTAGGGAAAGATCATGGATTCCTAGGCATGCATTTATGGTACTTAGCCATGCCCTTCCCATTATTATTGGAAAGTCCCCTTTGTCATTGTTTACTTGTATCACTAGGAAATCAGCTAGGTATGACCAACCACACATAGTGATAACGATGTCCTCCACTAGTTCCAAGGGAATAGTGATGGACTAGTCAACAAGCTCTAAGTGAATATTGCTCTTCTTTAGTGGAGGTAGGTTCCAGGCTTTATACATCTCCTATGATATTAAGTTGACTCCGGAACCTGAGTCTAGAAGAGCTTTACATGGTTCATTTCGATCGACTTGGAGATAAATTAAAGGACTTCCAGGATCAGAGAATTTCCTAGGAAGGTGGCCCTCCTTGATCTAGTTAGTGATGGCATGTGTTAACATAATCGTGTGTGTTGAGCTCTATTTTTGGTTTGAAGGGGGCTCTAAAGCCTTATTTGATGGAGGAGCGTTCAGAGGCTCAACTGCTTGTGGTTGTGAGAGCTTGGTTGGACTGTTGGTTCTAAAGAAAGGTTTTCTCTTTGTATGGTTGTTAGAACCAACAATAGGTTGAAGGTTTATAGCTCTTGTGACATTGCGTTGCTGCGATTGAGTGGGGAGTTCCCCTTGCATTGCTGGAGCGGGTGGTAATGGAGCTATCGGTGTGAGAGTTGTAGATGGATTTGGAGGATGGTATGTATGTGGTGTGTCTCCCCTAGGAGAAGGAGTCCTATAATACTCCCGAGCTTGGTAGTGACATTGTGGTGTCATGTGACCAACAGAGTCACATGGAGAGATTGGCTGCTGCATGTAGTAGCCATATGGATCCGGTTGCTAGTAAGGGTATTGTTGCCATGGTGGTGGCATCTCCCCATGACTGTGGGTATTGCCATTTCTAGTGTTGCTCAATAGGTTGTGGCGGAGTTTCACTTGGATAATACGTTAATGGTTGGTGGAACTACCTTGGGTTACCTTGGGGATAAGGTAACCATTGAGGTGTTTGCCATTTGTTAAGTCGTGGGTTAAGTGCATACACCCCAAACTCTTGTAGGTGTGAGATTACTAGGCAACATCCCTTAGGATGGTCATACTAGCATATCTCACATCCACCGTCATTGTCCGTATAAGAATCCACAACCTCTTTGGTGATATCCATTTTACCCTTACCTTTGTTACATGCATGGTCCAAGTCCCTCTTTTTCTTTTTATCATATTCACTACCTCACTCCTTAGACTCCTCTACGATTTTGAGAACGATTTTAAATCTACTATCTAAGGATTCCCACATTTGGTCTACCTTTGCCGACACTTCTATTGTCAATTTTTGGAGCAGTAAGGTTTTTCTATTCACCATCTCTTCGAGTGGTGACTCTTCCTCCTCCTCACAGAATCTCACTCCCCTTTTTCGGAGGGAAGGATAATGGTTGTACTCTTCCACACTTTCTCTCTTATGTAGCTCTCATTCTTCCTTAGCTACTTGCTCCAAAAATCTATGAACCTAATGGGACCTAAGCTCTGATAATCTCCCTTGGGCATACATTCCAAGGGTTTTCTTGGTTTCATGCCTAAGTCCATCTATGAGATGATGTAGTTGATCCTGCTGCGAGTAACCATGGCCTGGGCAACGATGTAACAATGCATAGTATCAGCCCATGGCAGCATCCAAGGGTTCATGAGTTCCCTACTTCCATTTTTGGATTTGCTTTCGTAGGTTGGACACCCGGGAGTATGTTTGATACTTATCGTTAAACAGGTTGGGGACTGCTCGGTCTGGAAGCAACACTATGTTACCCTCCAAGTCTCTCCAACGCAGTTGTTCATCTTGATGGAGAATAAAGGTAAAGTCAGGTACATATTCATCGTGATGAATATATACCACTCGAAACTGTTGAGGAACTAGTGGATCTTGGTTACTTATGTTGTGCTGCCGACTGTCTCTTGTGTGAGTGGTAGGCAGTGAAGTGCTTTTGTGAAAAGAAGAAGACACTTTTGTCTTATTCGATGTGCAATTTACTGTTATCTTATTCTTCTTTTGATAAACCCTAAGGGTTTTTTTAAGCATCCCAATGATATGAATGGTTTCCTATGTTCTATGTAGTGCACAAACAACTAAGTCCTCGACAACAGTGCCAATGATGAGTGGCGAGGTATCCCTACACTAAACCATATGAATACGAGCATCTCACACCCGATCTGGTCGAACTCCAAGGACTAAGTGCTTATGCGCCTTAATGAAACACTTAACAATCGCTATCTTCTGAAAATTACTTGTATTGTCACGGTTGTATGGTTAAGTAAGTTTGAGGTATATGATTTTTATATCTTTTATCTTTTAAATGCCTATGCTAATAGGGAAAGGTGAAGAGAACTAATTGAATAACTTTCACTAACTATTCACTAACTAAGTTCTAATTATCCTAGCATCAGTATCCGTTCCCACTTGCTGCACACACCCTAAACTAGTGCAACGCTACTGGGATTACCAAACACTACTCGTTACTAGGTTACCAAGCATTACACACATGCTCAAAGTGATCATACTGAATGCACTTAACTAGGAGAGTCAAGGGTTGAGAGAGATTAATTATCTAAGAAAGAATTTAAACATTTAACAATAATTAAATCCTATTTAGCTTAGTTCATATGCTGCAAGGTTTATCAGCAAGTTCGTCTTTATTACCGTACACAAATGTGTGCTTAGGTACAATTTGCTCGAATAAAGATTTGTTCACTTTAAGACTCCTACTATAGGCACAGGAAAATTATTCTAACTTTGGAATGGTAAAACTGCTATAGTTTGGCTAAGGAACTAACTCTAGATATCTAAAACTGGGAAAACCACCTCTTATTTATAGATGTTTTGGCGGGCTGTGATATCGCATATGCGATATCGCAGGGGTGGACGCAATATTGCGTACATGATATCACGACTCATCAAAAGAAATTTTCTATTTTCCTATGTGCAAGGGTGTTCTCATAAGATGCTCAACATTTTGCATCATTTCATAATAGGAAGTTAAATAAGTCCTTGCATGGTGTGATCCTCATCACAAACAATATAAAAAAAGATGAGAATTTAAAGCACATCCCTTGGACAAAATAAATGCGAAAATGCATGGGTCTTTGCATGGTGTGGTTCCCATTCAAAAAAAAAAAACATGGGAATTCAAACCACACTCCTTAGACCAAATAAAAGGGCTACAAGCATTGGTTATGAGACTTGTCTTGTCTCCTCTAATTAAGGACCTTTTTCACTTCCTATCTTCACTCCAATTTGGAATGGTGGTTGTTTTGTGGGAGCATTCTTGTATACTCGGGGGATGGACTTGCCTTAGAATGTCGATGCGAAGTCACTAAAAGTGGTTAGTTTTGATCTAGATTGAGGAAGGATCCTACCACATCAATTAATCACAAACTCCACAAGGGACTGTATGTGACCATAATTAGAAACTCCATTCCACTCTCTTTGTCATCCATCTATGCTTTTCATGCCTCACCTTGCTACTTTACTGACCTAAATCGTCAGTGTAAGGCTGGAAGGGAAAACAAACACCGAAAGATCGTCAAGTAGACATAGCTGACCCTGCCTTCGCCTGAGGGCAAGTTGGAAAAGAAAAGGAAGCTAGAGTGCCTTGGATGGTCTGCACGCAAATCAACCAAGGACGTCCTTGAGCATAGACTATGGCCTGCACTGGGATTATCGTAACTGATGTTTGAAATGTAAACAGTGTGCAAAAAATATAAACAGTGTGCAAAAAATGTATGCAGAACTGGTATTGCAAACAGAATGTAAGATAAATGTAAAATAGAGTAAACAATATAATGGCTAGCAAAAATGAACTGTATTGTATTGCTTAGAAAAGATGTGCACCGGTCAAAGCGTAGTTGCACGTGTGGAATGCAAGTCAAGCACCAAGCCTTGAGGTGATGTGATGCATTTTAGAAGTGCTTGGATGCTAGGAGTCAAGTGTGCCCAAGATCCCAAGGATTGCTCGTCTAAATTTCCTAAGCTGTATGTTTTCAGAATTGCCAACGTCCAAAAATTGCCAACCTCAGGTTATGTGAATTGACAGGGTATTTATAGGGTTGGTTCAGGCTCAGGTGCAGAATTTAAGAATGGAATCATCGGCTGGGAGATGAGAGGAAAGTGGATCAAGTAACACGTGTCTAATGGATAGCTGTATGTGAGTTGGATGTGTGTGGGCAAGCTACGTTCTGGACCAGGTACATTGTATCTTACAACGTGCGACAACTCACTCAAGCTAGCTCACGCTCATGGCTTAGAAAATTTAGAGTGTAAGAGCTTGACGAATGACAAATGATGAAAATTTACAATGAAATGATAATGTACAACAAGAGAAATTGACTTTGGCTTGCTTGAAACTTCTGGATCTTTGAATTGACTATTGCAAGATGTCGATTTGAGTGATTTTGTGGCTGTTTGAGGTGTCTTCGCCTAACAAGAACTTCGAGCATGAGGTGATTTTTTCATAGCATGTCCTCAGTGTGTGCATGCTACACTCATGTTGCACTCACGTTGCAGTGTGTCCCTAGCATGACCTCAGCGTGAGTGACTTGAAAGTGATGCATTTCACTCCAGATTTTGATTTTTGAAGCCTGATTCTTGAGTAAAAAAGTTTCCTGTTTGTGTCTGACCCTGAGAGTGATTTGAAATCTAGAATTTGAGCCTGGATGTGCCTTGTCTAGAGCCACTTTTGGCAGCTCACGCTGGACTCATGCTACAACATGAGCTGCACGTGACCACAATGTGAGCCACAAAACACTGGCAATTTTGGAATCAAAAGCTAAAATTTTGAAGGTTGAAGGTTGAAGTTGTCCATAATGAACTCTGAGGGTGACTTGCTCTTTGGAAATCAAGTCATTTCAATTAATTTTTGAGGCTCCCAGAGTTGGTCACGCTGGACTCACACTGTAGCGTGTCCCCAACATGACCACAACGTGACCTGCAGCGTGTGTGTGGAAGTGTGAACAGTTTGTCTCCAAATTTGAATTTCTGAATGCTAAAACTTGGAGTGGATATTAGTGGCCCTTGGGGATGGTGCACTCTCATATTTTTACCATTTTTAACTTAGTTTGGAGCCTTCTAGGATTGGTCACGTTGGACTCACGCTGCAGTGTGACCACAGCGTGCCCTACAGCATGAGTGTGAAAATTGCAATTTCTAGCATGTGTTGCCTAGGATAAGCCAACGTGAGTGAGCTTAACTTAGTCAAAATTTTTCCTTCGAAAGGTTAAGAGGGATTTGAGTTGTTCTTACTTCAAAGTGTTAGGACAAAATTAGTGGTGTTTCATTGGCCCCTCTTTGTTGACATTTAGAGGAATCCACCTAAGAGGTGTCGACAAAGAAGTGCAAAACACCATGAATAACCAAGTACTAAGCATTATCTATCGGCCCTTAGTTGGACATCATCGCACCATATTCAAAAGTACATGGGATCAAGGGAATGCAGTTTAAGATGCAAGGGGATTGGTTGTAACTGGGGAAATCAAGAGTTGATCGAGGGATATGATTGTCATCGAGATTGTGGAAGAGGAAATGCTATCACATAAATGAGCCATATCTTTGATCCTTGTCAATAGCCAGTGTTCAGCAGACTTGGAACTAAGACATTAGAGGTGCATTCTTTGGAGAAACAGGACTCTTATAGAGTGTTTACGAGGCTCGTTGTAAACAACCAAAGCCACACGATGATGTGCAACATGGCCTCTTTGAGACACGAGTGTAACTATTTTCCAAGACAATTACCTTCTCGCTTGGGGCTTGTATGAGAATAGCCAATAGTCTTTTGTTTATGATGCCAATCGGGGTCATGAAGACCTTTTCTGTGTATTTTTCTCTTTGACCTTTTTGTTCTTTTTATTATTTTTTGTTTTTTCTTTGTATTTTTTTTGGCTTTTTGAAAGAGCTCGCTTCCAGTGCTGTGCTCATGTTTGAGCATTGCATTTTGTATCATATACTATGTACTATGTTTGCGTTGCGACTGCTTAGAGGATCACAATGTGAAAAAATGTATCAAAAGCTTTGGGGGGGTATAATTAGATAGAACAAAGGGAACATGATGGGGAAAGGGGAATGTATCAGGATTAGGGAATGTACTTATGAATGGATTGATTAACCCAGTTGTGAGCATTAGGAAAAATGTGATACCTTGTCGTTATGATGAAGTGCATCTATGTGCAAACGCCTCAAGCGTGTCATCCTATAAACACAACTCCAAGAAGATAAGAAAAAACACAAATGACACGGTTAACTAAGCACTTTAAACTTGAGAACAGCCAAGGAGATGGAGCCACCATGTGCAATTTCAAAGCAAATAGAATCATGAGCAGCATCAGTTTCATCAAGGTCCATGAGACAAATTATGCAGCAAGTGTTTGTGAAATAGGTACAACCAATTGCAGCAACACTTCTTTTCAAGTTTTTCCTGGTCGTCGATGATGTCACCAATTTATAGTTTTAGCGGACTGTTGTGGGTTAGTTTCACATCGTAACCCCTTGGATGGTGCTAGTTTAGTGTCATAGCAGATGGTGCATTGCTAGTTTATAGTTGTAGCGGACTGTAAAGAGGAAAACCAGTTTATAGTCTTAGTTGACTCTGGATGCTAGTTTCACATCATGGTGGATAGATGTGGTAGTTTAGGGTCATACCAGATGGAGCTCTGTGGTGTCGGTTTATTGTCATGACTCCAAGACTATTCTATGGTATCAATTTTAAGTCATGATGCTAGGACATTTCTGTGGTATCAGTTTTAAGTCATGATGCTAGGACTTTTCTGTGGTATCAGTTTTAAGTCATGATGCTAGCACTTTTCTATGGTATTAGTTTGAAGTCATGATGCCAAAAATTTTCTGTGGTATCCGTTTTATGTCATGATGCTAGGATGTTTATGTGGTATCAGTTTTAAGTCATGATGCCTGGACTTTTTTGTGGTATTAGTTTTAAGTCATGATGCCAAGACTTTTCTGTGGTATCAGTTTTAAGTCATGATGCCAGGACTTTTACGTACCTCAAGTTTATCAGACATAGTATTGTTTTAGGTACAAATGATTTGTAGGATTAGCAAACTCGTTCCCATCCATGTCAGCCAGTTTGAATGCTCCGTTATGGTATGCCTTGGTGACTAAGTAAGGCCATTTCTAGTTGGCTAAGAATTTGTCTGGATGTTCATGGACGGCTTTAAGGACTAAGTCTCCTTGTTTAATGGGGTGCTTGTGTAGATTGTGTTTGTGTCACTGCTACTATTGTCTTTGGTACCATTTGATTTGATCAAGCGTTCGCACACGTTCTTCCTCTATTGAATCAAGGTCAACAATGCGTAGTTCATTGTTTTGACTTTCATCGAGGAGGCCTGAAAGAGCTATCCGCAATGAGGAAACCTATAATTCTAAAGGTAAAACATCTTCAGATCCATATACAAGGCTATATGGAGTTTTACTTGTAGATGTGTGATGTGTCGTTTTGTATGCCCACAATGCGTAGACCAATTGTTCATGCCATCGTTTCTTGCTTTGATTTAGCATCTTTTTGAGCACCATGATGACCGTCTTGTTTGTAGCCTCTACTTGACCATTGCTCTGTGGGTAGTAAGGTGATGAAAATGCATGTTTAATACCCAGGCTTTCACAAAAGCTTATAGTATCTGCACTGCTAAACTGTGGTCCATTGTCTGTAACGATGGTCATCGGAATACCAAAACAGGTAACAATATTTTCTATTATGAAGGTGCAGATATGTTTTGAAGTGGTCTTCCTAAGAGGAATAGCTTCTACCCATTTTGTGAAGTATTCAATTGTTGTGATAATAAAGCTATGTCCGGTAGAGGATGATAGCGTTATTGGTCCAATTAAGTCTAAACCCCATTTTTGGAATGGCCATGTGATTTTTGTTGTGTGTAATTCATTAGGTGGCACATGTATTAGATTACCATGCCTTTGGCAAATGTCACACGTTCTGACCTTGGAGATGCAATCGTATTTCATGTGTGGCTAGTAATAGCCTAAGCACCTAATCTTCATTGCCATTGCTTTGGGTGCTATATGCCCTCCACAAAGTCCTTCGTGGACTTCTCTACAATTGTTTGACCATCAATGCTACTAATGCATATTAGCAAAATTCCTTCATAAGATTTGCCACACAAGGTGTCTCCTATTAACGCATATTGCTGGGAACATTTTCGCACGACGTCCTTTTGAGCATTTGTCAATTGTTGTGGAGGTTTGCCTCTTAGAAGGTACTCTTTTATGTCATTGTACCATTTTATCATGTGTGTTGTACTAATGGATGCTATAGGCATTTCATTGAGAGTGTTAATTATAGGTTTGGCACAACTTGTTATAGAGCTAGGCAATGCATGGAACATTTCGGGTGTTATGTTTAAGGCTAGTATGGCAAGTGCATCGGCGATACTGTTTTCGTTCCTAGGGACATGCTATATGTCCACTTCTACTAGTCGTCTCAGCAGATGTTTGGTCAAATCACAATAAGGTTGCAAATGGAGAGCTTTTCATGCATAAATCTCAGTGGCTTGATTAATAACTAATTGTGAATCGCCTCGAACTATAAGACGTGTGATCCTTGAAGTCAATGCTTCTTGAAGACCTCTAAGAAGACCTTTGTATTCTGCTATGTTATTGGTGCAGGCAAAGTTTAATCGATAGGTGAATGGTTGAATTTTTATAGAGGGGTGTATTAAAATAGTTGCAGCACCTCCTGCTTGGGAAGACGAGGCTCCATCGAAATAGAGGATTACTTCATAGTTGTCGGGTATGGTGTCTATACTATTAACATTCTCATTTGGGAATTTGGGGTTTATTGCTACTTGATTGTGCATCAGCGAGACAGTTAGTTGCGTGACTATTGCTTGACCTTTTGTGGAAGATTGAGTGACATAGTGCAAGTCAAACTCTACGATCATCACTTTCCACCTAGCTATCCTATTTGACTCATAGATGTTATTAGTGATGGCACGGAGTACATTATCCTTGCAAATGATGTAAACCTGATTACGGAAGAGATAATGCTGCCATTTCTTCAAGGAGAAGATGAGGGTGAGGCATGATTTTTCTATGTCATTGTATCATTGTTCATAGGCAATTAATGCGTGGCTTAGGTAATATACAGGGATTTTAAATCCATCCTCATGTTTTTGACAAAGCATCGATGCAATGGAGGAATCAGAAGTTGCAAGGTAGATGTAGAAAGGTTTATCACTTTGTGGAGGATAAAGAGTTGGTAGTTGAGCCAACTCTTGTTTTATGTTCTCGAATGCTTCCTGGCATTGTTGAGTCTAGTGGAAATGCATGTTCTTTCGTAGAAGGTGTTGCATGGGACTCAACTTATACATTAGCTTTTCGATAAAGCGTCTGATGAATTGCAGTCTACCTTGGAGGCCACGTAGTTCAATGAGGTTTCTTGGTGGTTGCATATTGGTTATTGCTTTAACCTTATCGGGGTCTACCCGTATTTCTGTTTTGGAGACTAGGAAACCAAGAATTTTGCCCATTTTGACACCAAAAACGCATTTCTTTGGATTGTGTCTAAGGTCATATTTGAGATAATGCTTAAGCACTAAGTCTAGATCTTTTGCATGTTGTTCAGTTGTTTTAGATTTGACCACGATGTTGTCAATGTAGTCATTGAGCAAATTGAGCATGTAATCACTAAATATGTATGTCATTGCTTGCTGATATGTAGCACACACATTTTTAATACCAAATGACATCATCGTATAACATAATGTGCCCCAAGGTGTCATAAAATTTGTCCTAAGTTGATGTTCTAGATTGATTCTTATTTGATTATAGCCCGAAAATCCATCCATAAAGGATAATAGTGCATGCCCAGTAGTCATGTCAATAAGTTGATCAATGCTAGGTAATGGGAAATCATACTTTATAGTGGCTACATTAAGATCACAGAAGTTGATGCATATGCGTATTTTACCGTTCTTCTTAGGAACTACAATAATGTTTGATACCCAATCAGAATAATCAATGGCCCGAATGAAGTTGGCTTGGTAGAGTTTTGTGATTTCAGCACGGACAACCAATGCTACCTTGGATCTGACCTTTTGTGCTTTTTGTTTTATCGGTTTAATTTTTTCATCAAGGATGATATTGTGTTGAACAATTCGGGGATCTAATTCTAGCATGTTAATATATGACCATGCGAATGTTTTTATGTTGTTTTTTACCACTTGAGTGATGTCAGCTATGAGTTGTGAGTCTAGTAAGGCACTTAATTTCAATGTTTTGGCTTCACCATTGATCGTGGTAATGGGGATTTCAACTATAGGATCTTCAGTGATATTGTCAGCTTCTAGATCTAGAGTTTTAGCCATGTTTTTGGGGCAGTCTGACGTTTCTTGAGTGGAGGCTATTAAATTGGTATAAGTGGATGGATTTAGATCCAAGGATTCTTGGTTGATCGCTCTTTCTACCTCCCCGTATGGTCCACTGAGAGACAATGTTGAGAGGATGTTCTTGGTGGCCATGGTGCTTATTCTTGCCAATTTAAAATGGGAGCGAAGTAAGAGACACCCCTTTGGCAGGAGAATTACAAAGTGTAAACCAACATAGGGTAATCAAACTATGTACTGACAAAATTAGGAGATGCGATGATAGTCATGGCAATTTAAGGTCATACTGGGCTAGATGATAGTTTAAAGCCATACTGTGCCACATGGCAGATTAAGACCATACCAGGTCACTAATGTTGACTTGTCATTTGAACTGAGTATATGCACCATTTTTAAATTTTAAATTTTTGAGTGAACAATAAGATTGTGGGGATTTTAAAGTTTTATAAATTTTATGTGCATCGTTATGTATTTTCATATGTTTATATATATTCATTTATTTTGTTCTTTTTTCTCTTCTTCATAAGAATATTTTTTTTGGGTCTTATCTCTAGAGGTTGGAAAATTGGGCGAGCACAAGGCAAATATGACATAAACAATAACATGTAACTACCATAAAGTAAAATTAGAAAAAAAGAGGAAATAAAATAAACAGCAATAAGTCAAATTAAATTCAATTGCAAATACTAGGAGGGATAGAAAAGGGAATTTTTGGAGTAGAAGGCCTCATTTCTGTTAGTGTGAGTTCCTGGAAATATAACAACAGCGTGAGCTACAGAGTGCAAGCAGCATGAGCCAAGGCATTAGCGTTAGCGTCAGCGTGAGCAAGGCAAGGCAAACCATGAAGAACAAGGGTATAGGGAAGGTAAGTAAGGATAAGGGAAAGAGGCAAGCATCTCTGGCATTCGTGGAGAAGAGTGAAGAGCTTCTCCAGCGTCTCCACCAAGCCAGGATTCCAACGTGGAAGAAGGCTTTGCATAAGTAAGTTTGTTTCCCCCTATCTCCTCCAGTATTTTTACCAACAGCGTTACCGAGGGTAAGATTTTATGGCTGTGATCTTGGGATTTTTGGGATTGTGATTTTGGGTGAATGCAAGTTTTGGGCGTGAGTGCATGGGTAGGGTTTTTAGCTTTCTTGGCTTCCTGGGCCATAGGGTTCCTAGTTTTCTTGGGTGCCAAGAGAATGGAGAATCAGCGTGAGTGTAAGAAAGGCTAGTTTTCAATTTGGTTGCAGTGTGAGCTGCACCATTTGGGGGAAACTTTAGTGTCAATTTTTTTCTCCTTCCTTGTAGCATGATCATCTTGTCCTTGTTGGCAGCGTGATTGTCCTACCTTAGTTGGTAGTGTGACCAAAAAATTTTCTGTTTTGCGGCGTGACCAACAAATTTTCTATTTTTGCTGGACAGCATGAGCTGTGAATTTACTTTGGATTTTTGGGCAGGTCAGCTTTGATTTTGAGTCAAGAATGGCTAGCGTTCCAGGGGAAAGCTCAATCGTGATTTTTAGCCTCCTTGGCAGCGTGAGTTTAGGGCTCCCTGTAACGTGATTTTCAGGGGGGGGGGGTCTTAGCATGAGTCCAGGGAAGAAGGCTTGTTTCTTTTGTTTTTTATTTTTCACTTACAGCAGGGACTGTGTTGGAAGAAAACCTACTTATGTTGCCTGTAGCATGAGCTATGTTACTAGGAGGTTTCCTATTTATCATTTTGCCAGGCCTAGGTAGTGTCGGTCCATCCTTTTCCTTTGTGTGTGTATGGGCAATTTCCCAGGCTTTTCCTGGGTTTGGCTTCTTGGCAACATGAACATACGGTTTTAAGGAAACCTAATTCTTAGTGTGAGCTGAAGCATGAAAAAAATCATCTAGGAGATAGTGTGATTTTACTGAACAAGCCCAACGTGACCTCCTCCAAGCGTGAGTCACTTGGGAGGTAAGCAGTTTCAACGTTATTTGTTGGAAATGGGCCTCAACGTTAATTGTTGGTAGGGTAGTTCTTAGCGTAAGCTGCCTAGGACACCCATCGTGGGCTTAAAACGTGAAGATCTACATCGTTTCGTTTCCTAGGGTTTAAATCTTGCTTCAATGAGTGTTCATGTTCTGTACATTTATGTGGATTTACCATGAAATGAATTTCAATGTACCTCAGTGAGCATTAGATACACTAAATTGATAGCGGTGTCCTTGTCTCATGGGGTGCAATATTTTTTTATGTGATTTTTGGTTTATCCTATTATTAGCACTTAGATTCTTCACTTACCTATTGTTTTGGTTGTATGCAGGGGACCTAAATCTTCTCTCCTCATCGTTGAGCTTGTTGGCGTACTTACTTAGTTTGGCCCCTTTGGACCAGACACACCTCCTTATGATATGTGCATTAGGACCCATCTGATATGGTTCCACCTGAGTGTTAGTTCATTTTTTGTCTTTTATTCTTCAACACTTTAGTGTGGTTATATGGTCTCACCTAAGTGAACAGATAGCTCGTGATATCATTGAGACCGTGTTACCTGGGTCTACACAAGACATGCTTGCCTTTATCACTGATATTGATGAGGGACTTTTTAGAGTTGAGGGAGGCCCTACTGAGGGTCCTAGATCTACTTGTCCCTTGACTCGTGTGTGGGAGCTACCTACCTGTGGTCATTACAATAGCAGCAACACACTTTTCTTAGCCCTCCGTGTGCATACTTTATTTTAGAATCCCCTCGAGACAGTATATAAAGTGGAAAGGTATGCTTTCTTGAGTCTTACTTTATGTTTTTGATTCCCCTTTTGAATTTTATGTCATCATCTAAATGTAAAGGTTGTTTTCCTATGCAAGCCCCATTTTGATGAGAATGGAATGCGCGATGATGATGGTGGCCTTGATTTAGCATGTACAACGTTAGAGACATTCATGGCTGGCCCCATTCTTCTTGCTACGGTACTGGATGAGATAAAGGTGGCTATTGTTAACTACCATAGGTAGTTTTCAAGAGCGTTTGAGCACTACCAAGTGCGCAGTTGGTTACATAAGGATTGGTCTTCTAATGGGCTAATTTTTCCTAAAAGGATTGATCTTGCACCTACCTCACCTACACCAGTCACAGATGGTTAGTGACCACACCTTAGACTCCATTTTCCTTTTTTTTGTTGCATCATTGTGTGTCATGTTCCTTTTCTAACTTTTTGCTCTATGTTTTTCTTTTACAATAGTCATCTTCCCCAAAGAAGTTACCATTACAACAGGGCACACTGAGGCCATGCTTTTTACGAAGTATGGGGAGGTAGAGCAATCACAAAAATGGTTATAGAAGCAAGCTTCTGATTTGATCATCAACTGCCTCACCCGGGTAGGTCTGATGGACCTATTTACAGCCTTGACTCCCAGCATTTTGATTGCTGATATGGTTACCATTGTTGACTCTTTCGGTGGTGATGCTTCTCATTTTACCACACGTGTTCGAGGAGTAAAGGTATTATTCCACTTAACCACTGAGTTTCTTTCTGATCTTTTTGGCGTTCCCATGAATGGTGCCACGGTAGCCATAGACAGAACAACCAAAGATGGATAGGTCATAAGGGAACTTGAGTAATGGTTAGGCATGCCTCAGGGTCCTAAGGGATTTGCTATGCGAGAGGATACCCGATCAATGGAGGTGAACTTCATGTATCCTCTCTTTCAGGCACAGGCATTCCCCAAATCTCTTTCTCAAGGAAGAAACCTTGGGATCGAATCTATGTGCGTGATACGTGCAGTTTTAGAGACAGGCATGCAATACAATTGGGCACAATTTTTGGGATCTGGCCTTCATGGGGAGATCATCAAGTTACGTTCAAGCATCAATGCAAAATCCCACTTCACATTTGCCTTCTTTGCGGGGTACCTACGCAGGTTCGCTGAATTCCTAGTAGTTCATGAGGATAACCGCTACATTTTGAGAGACTTTTTGCAACTATCTTGCCCTTGGATTCACCATTTGTATAGCACCACTAGATCCTAGGACCCACCGGAAGACATTGAGGAGTCAGTATCAGTCACAACTGGGGGTGCAGCTAACTGTTCCCATCATTCCCATGATAGCTTGGGTTTGGAATCACCTAAACTATGCACATCTACTAAAAGGGCTGAACGTATGATTAGTGAGACTATTGGGAAGTCCAAGATAAAAGTGAAGAGGAAGGAATGCCCAAGGGAGCCTACTCCAGATGTGATGCCAACAAGAGTAAAGAAGATTCAGTTTGTATTACCAGTGGAGGGTAAGTAGTTTATTTTATTGTTATATATTTATTATTTTGTTACCTTTTGGTTTATATGTTATTGGATGTACTTATGTACTATATCATACTAGCTCTAAGATTCTGGCGTTATTTCAGAGGAAATTTTGGAGAGGGAGAGAGAGGTCATGGCTCTGATACCTGAGGAGGAAGGAAAAGAAAAGGAAGAAGCAATTGAGAAAGAAGAAATTCTTGCCCCACAAGAGGAGGATGTGACAAGCAACATGGGGACGAAGCTTACAAAGGCCTTGGATGCACTTAGGCATTCAAGTGATGAAAGAGATGTCCTCGATGGTTTCTTTGATGGATCTTTGCAGCTTGGTGATCTACCCAGGCTAAATGGTGAAGGGTGTATGTTCCCTTTAGCTTAATCCATATTCTGTGTCTTTTAATTTTTGTGTGTTGTTCTTGATTATCTTGGTTATTAGAGGTAGATGCTAAAATTTCTGAGGCACATACACCCCGGGCCGAGGTGTCAGGATCACAGTCCTTAATTGAGGAGACCTCCCCTGCTTGTCCCACATCAACTAACCAATTAAGGCCATGGCCTAAGATGCCTAGCAAAATGGATATTGTTACGGGCATCATTAATGATGTGATTGCTCGCTTACAAGAAGCTCATCCAGAACTAGGTATGTGTACATTACATGTCATGCTAAGTGTCTGGTTTCATTTGTGTCTCTTTTTGTTCATTGTTGATCATGACTGATTCATGTGTGTGGTACTTATACCTGCAGGCACCAAGATCCAGTGGGATCCTTCTGAAGCTACTCATATTGATGCCCTCCCTGAATTACTAGGGAATATCAAGCAAGTCCCAAAAAAGATTTACTATGCAGTTTCTGGTTGCGTTGTACAGAATGCCAAGTTAGTTTGGACTTTAAGGCATTCAACTGAGTATCTATGGGACGAGGTTCACTCATTGAAGGAGACACTAGCAAAAGAGAGAGAGGAGAAAAGGGATTTCCAATCCCATTATGACTTTGCCACTGCTAGGTTGTCTAGTGATAGCACATGGCGCTCATTCGAAATCACCTACACACGTTACTGGACGGTTTTGAATAGTAAAGTGCAGGTGACACGAGACTTAGTACAATAAAGAGCACAGATAGATTTGTTGAATAGGAAATGTCAAGATTGGAAATCCTTTGCTGCCAAAGTACAGAAATGGGGCCAAGACCAAAAGGACCACAAGCATTAGTACAAGAAATGGTTAAAGGAGAAGTTAATTGAACATCACCAAATGGAGATGTTCATTGATGGGTTAGGTTTGTAGTATGCTTATGATAGGTTTGCTGAGTGCACCGAGGTGGAGGGATCTCCTGAGAGAACAATTACCACTGCCTTTGGGGAGGCTACAATAGGTGTGTTCTCTCTTGAGTGCCCTACTTGGACCCCGGTGGACAAGGGAAAAACACTCGCTGGCATTGATCTTAGCTTGGAGGAGGATTGGGCAAATGTGCCTGAGAAGGAGATTCTATGGCATTTGGAGACCAACTTAGGGCCTTCCTCACTTGTGAGTGTTTTATTGTGGCATTTATTTTTTGTATGGTTTTATTGTTTTCATTGATAGTGTTACCATTTTTCTAATTTCTGTATTTATGATTTGCTTTACTACTCTTACCTGTTTTGTTTTGTTTTCTATTTTTTGTTTGTAGGGACATGTTAATGATGGAGCTGGCCCTAGTGGAGCAGGAGTGGATGATGAAGAGGATCTTGGGGATCAACCCCCTCCATGAGCTTTACGTTAATCAGACTTAGGCCATTAAATGTTTTTGGATTTTTGGATGTTTGATGGAATGTATAAGGATTGGTGTAATGACCTGGATTTAATTGTGATATAAAATGGTTGCATTCCTTCATTAATTTGATGTTCCATATATATATATATAATTGTTTTTCTTATTTTCTCAAGTATATTGTAAATATATGTGTGTAACTAAATGTAACATAAATTTCTAAAATGTAGAGCGAAATGTAAGGTAATCATTTGAAAGAGAAGGCAACGACAATGCACGAATCTAAATTGTAACCTGTAACTTGTAAATGAAAGTTCAATGTAAAATGACGGGAGTTCATGAATTTGTAACTTGTTGACTCTAGTTTAAAGCCATTTTGGATTGGGTACATCAATTTAAAGTCATGATGGACTGTTGCATCTATTGTTAAAGAAAGAAGGATTACCAGTTTTATGCCATAGTGAGCCAAAAGTAGTAACGGTTTCAGAAATTTTTAAAAGGAACTGACCATTTTTGACCATGGCTAGTTTAATGTCATTGTAGATGTTTATTGGTAGTTTAACATCATACCGGACGATTGGTAGTTTAACGTCATACTGGATGATTGGTAGTTTAACGTCATTTCAGACATTTGGTAGTTTAACTTCATTTCAGATATTTGGTAGTTTACATCTGTTTGTTGAGTTTCTTCTTGATCCTTTGTAGCTTAACATGTGGGGTTGGGCATGTGTGTAAGATCTTATACTCACCTTTCCCTTCATCAGTGATGTTAAAGGGTAATTCTAACCAAGAGACATTAGTAGGAATGGTGCCTATGTTTGTGTTGTCTGGTGTTTCCTTAGTTTCAGTAGGATTGGGAGTTAACGTTGGGTTTATGTTTTGAAGTATGCTCATGGTTCCTGGCTTAGGCGCAACGAACTCAATTTCTAACTCTTTATCTACTCTAGGGTGTGAGGAAGTAGGTGGTACTATTGTATCCCTATATATGATGATCTCACCACCCTCGTAAGGTAGGTGGATCTCCTGATGGATTGGTGAGGATACGACTTTAAGTTGAGCTAGCCAGGGATGTCCTAGGATCAGATTAAGCCCTGGCATTTCATCAACCACTATGAATTCAGCTGATGTGGGGAATTGGTCCCCGGCTATGAAATCCAAGGTAACCATACCTTTCACACCAACACGAGAACCATTGAAGGATTTCAAGTAAGAAGCTGTCATGGGTTGTATTTGTTCAGTAAGTCCCAGTTTTTCGATGATGGGAAAAGGTATTACATTTGTTGCCACACCATCATCGACATGCACCCTACGTATCTTGAAATGATTGAACTGTATCATTATGAACATAGAGTTTGTAGTAACTTCTCCTGTTTTCTCATCTAGCTTAATGTCCTTAGCATGAAACTCAAGGGATGTGGTCTTCGATTCCTGAGGTTTCATGGACAATACTGCATAAATGGATGGTTCATCTACAAGAAGGTCCTCACTAATGTGGACCGAAGTCAACATACGCACGAGAGCTTCTCGATGTACTAGTGAAGTCATTACTAGATCATATAGTCTTAAAGAAGTTTTCTTTTGTTTCAAAGCTTGTGTGACCTGGGTCAACGCACTCGCTAGGTCTTTACCATTTGGGGCACCCTTGTCTGTGGATATTTGGTCCATTTGACCTAGCATTCGTATTTCTCATGGAGGGGTCTTTACGTTAGTAGCCAAGGATGCTGGGTTTGGGATATGACTCATGATATTATCCTTGTTTTGATGACTCGTACTAGGCTCATTAATGGGTGAACCCATGGGAACATCATTTAGCTGTTTTGGCTTTGGTGGTCCTAATTTGTGTTGATGGTTTTCTCTTTTCAAGCGTTCTCTTGTTAGTCTATCGGCAAGACATTCTCGTAGAGGTCACGGGAGAATGGAGGTGGGTTGTGTATCAGGGTGTTTTGGCACCTGGATCACAAAGGGAATGGGTCAATTTTTAGATGGTGTGGTTGTTGCTGCAATGGAAGGAGGTACACGGATGATGAATGGTTTTGGTGGTGTGGAGGATGTGTGTGTGATGACAGGGGTTTGAGGAGATGTTGGGGTGGGTGTGTTTTCCGAAGGCCTATGAATCACAAAAGGTTTTCATGGGAAGTCCTGTCTATTCTCCACATGGATAGTATTAATCACATATGGTGCATCATTGGTATTGAGAGGATCCTTGTAGACATCCATGGATTGGTTTTAGTGTCTTACTGGGTTTGCTTCATTGAATACTACTTCACCCCTGTCAATCATGCATTGTATATCCTGTTTTAGAGTGAAACAATAATCAGTCCCATGACCACACCATTGGTGATATTCACAAAACCTATTCAACCCAAAGCCTTTTGGAATGGAGGGTTCATTGGCTATTGCTAAGGTTGGGTTCTTGGCCAACTCATAAAATCGATCATGTTTTTGAGAGGTCGCAGGAGACATTTGTTTGTGCTAAATTAGCCTGGCCTTTAGAAGTTGATCAAGCAATTGTGAAGGCTTCATGGGCAAGGGTGTGTATTGAATGAGGTCTTTTCTTTCGAATGCATGGATGTGACCCATGTTGTTATTTCTATTTAAGGAAGTTTTGGATGTCAGCACAGGTGTGTTTCTTTCATAGCTGTTTGGGACAACAGGTTGCTTTCCCTTTTGTCCTGGATGGTTAGATCAGGTTGTCTCAGCCACTGCCACTACTGTTGTTTTGGATTTATCTTTCTTCATGTGTTGGCTCCTAAAGGTGAAGTAGACTGGATCATTACTTGTTTGTGCCGCCTCTTCTATATCGTTGATTTGCACAAATGCTTGGCTCAATGTGTGGGCTTTCAAATAGTAAAGCTTTGACTTAATAAAGTCATTCACAGTTGCCTTAAGAATGGTGAGCAGATATGTTTTAGGGATGGGTTCGGGAAGTTCATTCAAGGCTACACTCCACCTTTGGATAAATTTCTATGCTAGCTCTAATGGCACTTGTTTAATCTGGATCAAGCTATCTAACATAGCCTTAGGCTTTAGATTGTATTTGAAATAGGTAACAAATAGGTGTAACAAATCCTCTAGAGAAGATATGGAGTTACGGGGTAATGCTCGGTACCAGTCTAAGGCTTTTTTGGTTAAGGACATAGCAAACACACGTAGAATCACATGAGGCCATGCCTGAAGCAAAAGACATTCTGTTCGAAATGTTACTAGGTGGGCATTTGGGTCTCCCTCTCCATTGTACTTGGTCAGTTGGGGTAATGAGACTCCCTTTGGCAAGGTTAAGGGTGGAACTAAGGGGTCAATTGGATCATCTTGATAGAAGTCTAGTACCTTGACTTCCTCAATGTTCACATTTTTAAGGCATTTTAATTCTTCTACCAATGAGTGCATCATTTTTTTGTGTCTGCCCACTCTTGGGCGGTAGGCAAACCAGTGGATTGAGGGGATTGTGGTTGATAAGGGTTCAATTGTTGCATTGTTTGTGGAAAGTGAGGTTGTTGGGCTGATGTTTTTTATGGTGGGATAGTATTCGAGACTGAGACTACAGCCGGTGGAACCCACTACCCAGCCACAGGTTGTGAAGTAACACCTTGAACGTGTTGGGTTGAAGTAATCAATGGTGCTCCATGTCTCTACACTTGAGGTATGTAATGGGTGGATGTGGAAGCTAGTATGACCGATGGCATCCCAATTACTTGAGGTGAAAGATTGATCCTATGTTAGTTTGGGGAGGGAGTTGTTGGGCCTGTACTTGCGGGGGTATGACAGAAGTGGACGCATTAGAGTGAATATTGAGCATGGAGAAGATGGAAATGGAAGTAGGTACCTCTTGTCGGGAAACTGGTGCTCGAGTGTTTGCAGATGAAGGAGGAAGCATAGTTATTTCCAGAAAATGGTGGAATAATGGATTTGTATAGGCATGGGGATGTATGGTGTGGTAGGAATCTCCATGTTTAGATTGGGCTGCAAAGTCATCTTCCTCATCTTGAGGCTCTATTGGAGGTAGTTGTAAGGCTTGACTTCTTGCCATATATAAGCTTATGATGGTTTTCAGATAGTGGCATTATGTCAAATGCTAAAGGGATGAGCTCACGATGTCCTTTGTGGATAAATTCATAGTCTCGCTTCGCTTCCCTCTCTACACGATCTATAGGTAAGTTGGCTTGGATCTTGACATAGATGAAGTTATATTGTTCAGGTGTAAGAGTTGCATAGGTAGGGTCTTTGCCCTATAGCTTGAGTAACTGGCATGTAGGGCCTTAGGGATTTATCTGTTCAATAATAGTGATGGGTTCCATAGCAATCATAGGGTTCGAGGTTTCAACCCCAAAGTTTGAGATTGGCAGTGTTACCGGGTTAATTTGGGAGGATTCCATAATGAACATGAGTAAACTGAGCTAGATAATTTGAACGTGAGCAACATGAGTAATTTGAATGTAAACTGAGCATTAGCACCCACAGCATGAGCAATTGCAATGTGACCAATGATAGTGTGACCAACAACGTCAGCACCCATAGCGTGAGTAACTACAATGTGAGCAACTACAGCGTGAGCAACTGCAGTGCAACGTGACTGACAAACAGAAGCTGCAGCGTGGTTGACAGACTACGTGAGCTAAAAGCGTGATGCTAATAAACGGTGGCATGCGTAAACTAACTAGACTTTAATCAACACTTAGTTTAGATAGGTAGCATGGTTAATGTTTCGACAGACAAAAAAAAAGTCAGGTCCTCCTTCTAGCACCAATTTACTGTACTGACCTAAATCTTTGGTGTAAGACTGGAAGGGAAAACAAACACTGAAAGATTATCGGGCAGACACAGCTGACCCTGCCTTCGCTCGAGGGAAAGTTGGAAAAGAAAATGAAGGCAGAGTGCCTTGGATGTTCTGCATGCAAATCAACTAAGGACTTCCCCTAGCATAAACTATGGCCTACGCTGGGGTTATCGTAACTAATGTTTGAAACGTAAACAGTGCGCACGAAATGTAAACAGAAATGTATGCAAAATTGGTATTGCAAATAGAATGTAAGCTAAATGTAAAATAGAGTAAATAATATAATGGTTGGCAGAAATGAACTGTATTATATTGCTTAGAAAAGATGTGCATTGGTCAAAGCGTAGCTACACATGTGGATGACAAGTCAAGTGCCAAGCTCTGGGGTGATGTGATGTGATTCAGAAGTGCTTGGATGCTAGGAGTCAAGTGTGCCCGAGCACCTAAGGATTACTGGTCTAAATTTTCTAAGTTATATGTTTTTAGAATTTCCAACGTCCAAAAATTTCCAACCTCAGTTTATGTGAATTAATAGGGTATTTATAGGGTTGGGCTAGGCTTGGGTGCATAATTCAAGAATGGAATCCATGGCTGGGAGATGAGAGAAAAGCAGATCAAGTGACACATGTCCAATGGATAGCTATATGTGAGTTGGACGTGTGTGGGTAAGCTACATTTTGGACCAGGTACATTGTATCTTACAATGTGCGACAACTCACTCAAGCCAGCTCACACTCATGGCTCAGAAAATTCAGAGCGTAAGAGCTCGACGAATGAAAAATGATGAAAATTTACAATGAAATGACAATGTACAATAAGAGAAATTGACTTTGGCTTGCTTGAAATTTCTAGATCTTTGAATTAACTATTGCAGGTGTCAATTTGAGTGATTCTGTGGCTGTTTAAGGTGTCTTCACCTAACAATAACTTCCAGTGTGAGGTGATTTTGTCAAAGCATGTCCTTAGCGTGCGCATGCTACACTCACATTGCACTCATGCTGCAGCATGTCCCTAGCATGACCTTAGCATGAGTGACTTGAAAGTGATGCATTTCACTCCAAATTTTGATTTTTGAAGCCTAATTCTTGAGTACAATAGTTGCCTGTTTTTGTCTGACCCTAAGAGTGATCTGAAATCTAGAATTTGAGCTTGGATGTGCCTTTTTTGGAGCCACTTTTGGCAGCTCATGTTGGACTCATGTTGTAGCATGACCACAACGTGAGCCACAAAAGACTGTCATTTTTGGACTTAAAAACTGAAGGTTGAAGGTTGAAGTTGTCCAAAATGAACTCTGAGGGTGACTTGCTCTTTGGAAATCAAGTCATTTTGACTCATTTTTGAGGCTCCCAGAGTTGGTCACGCTGGACTCACATTGCAGCATGACCGCAGCGTGACCTGCAGCGTGTGTGTGGAAGTGTGAATAGTTTGTCTCCAAATTTGAATTTCTGAATGCTGAAACCTAGAGTGGATATTAGTGGCCCTCGGGGATGGCTTGCACTCTCATATTTTGACCATTTTGACTTGGTTTGGAGGCTTCTAGGGTTGTTCACACTGGACTCATTCTGTAGCGTGATCACAGCGTGCCCTACAGCGTGAGTGTGAAAATTGCAATTTCCAGCGTGTGTTGCCCATGATAAGCCAGCGTGAGTGAGCTTGACTTAGTCAAAATTTTACCTCCTAAAGGTCAAGAGGGCTTTAAGTTGTTCTCACTTCAAAGTGTTAGGCCGAAATTAGTGGTGTTTCAGCAACCTGTTTCATGTTTTGATTCAATGTTCTGGTTTGATGTGTTAGGTTTCTCAATCAGTTACTTTTGGGTTTTTGTACTTAACTTTTCATAACCATTAATCATCCATGGTGCCCACAGACTCCTTGGTTTGAAGTTATGCAAGGGCATAAAAGGCCTGTGCCTACTTTGGGGAGGACCCACTTGCATATCTTTTGGTTTGGTTAAGTTAAGTTCTTTACCCTTAGACATTGTTACAATCAAATTATTTTTATTTACTTCATCCATGCCATCCAATTATATGCACCTTCATAACTGTTTGTAATGAACACCTTTTTATTGTTGTGAATACCCTCTTTCTAGTACTCCTTGTGTTAAGCTTTTTCTGAATTATATGGATCGCTTCTCTTATTTAACCCATTCATCAATCTTTCCACTAACAACATCAAGCAAGCAATCTATCACAATTACAACCTGGCTAGATAAAATTGCCGATGAGACAAGGTACTCAGGTATTATCTATTTCACTATATATACTAACCCTTGGTTTTGTTGTGATTGCAGTGGGAAGCATGGACTCAAAGCGAGATTGTTTTCACCAAGGAGGATGCAACCATATCACTCGTGGGAGATTGTTCATGACTGCTGGATCTCTTCTATCTCTCTCACATTCTTCTGTTACCAAGAGGGGTTGGAGGTTCTTTGGATCCATTGGTGTTCTTTCCTATTGTCATGAACACCCAATGTTCTACACCATTGTTGATGAGTGGTGAGGTACTCCTACACTCAACCATACAAATACGAGCGTTCATGCACGATCTGGTTGAACTCTGTAGATGGGCTAGTTGTGGTATCTAGATAGTTACACATTGATCATAGTTCACTGTCTTCCCACCTAGACTATTATTTTCTTTGTCACATAGGGTTTAGTCTAGAGTGAGGTGTATGATGTGGTCCTAAACTAGTGTTACTCCTAGAGGTAATGGAAAGTAACTTTGATTAAGCTAAGAGGGAAAGGGTGAAGAGACTCTAAGCTAGCCCAAGTGTGATGAGCATCTATCCCGTAATCATCCGTACACATCTTAGACCTCGTGTACCACTGCTAGGATTACCAAGCGCATGTCCTAGGTATGCTATTGGGATACCAAGTAGTCACACTTAAATGCTCGTGATTAAGTCGTACTCATTCTGCGTTTAATAATAGGGATAGGAGTTGAGGGTAAAAAGAAGTATTAATTAAGAAAGAAATGAATAACAATTATATAATTAAACTAAGTGAATGTTGCAATGATGAAGTAATCTTGATCTTTATTTTCGGTCATGTGTGTGTCCAAGTATGTCACACTCGAATAAAGGTGCCGTACAATTACAATCATCACACTGCAGGCATGCACCAAGGAAAAGGGTTGAGAAGAACTAAAAATGAAAACTAACTTCTAACTGAACTACTAATTGACTGACTTCCTCTTTCCTGTGTGCCCCATTGTGTATTTATAGGCTCACACAAAAACCAAAATATCACGTATCCAATATCACTTGTTAGGCTGTAATATCACATACCCAATATCGAGGGTTCGATATTGGGACTCATCAGATATCAGGGGTCCAATATCAGCACCTGACAAACCACGATTCATCATACCCCCATGACTGAATAACAACTCGTCCTCGAGTTAAAAAAAATGAGAATGCGTCCAATTGATTACATAGTGGATAGGTATGGGATTATTAACTAAGTAGGAACTATTCATGTCGCAGTGTGGGATTGAAAAAAATAAAATTGGGACATAGACACAAAATTACAAAATTTATTGAAACTCATGTGGTTCCTAGTGGTGATGGCTCCTCCATGGGTGCCTTTCCTTTGTCTTGCGCTTCAGGCTTCTGAGATTGATACCATTGAAGAAGTGCCTGATGTTTCTTCTCTTTTATCCGAGGATTATGAGTCATCCATGTTGATGTTCCAATGTTTGATGGAGTCAGCACTTTCCATGGACATGGTAGCTACGGGAACACTTAATTAGCCTTGACATGCCATGTTGCAAATAGCTATCATTCATCTTCACAGGATTGGACCTTGACCTCTCCACCTTTTTCTTGGCCAGATTGTGCAGTGACAAGAGGTCCCTGATGGATGCTGAATGATTGTGCCTCCTGCTCTACATGTTTTGCATGAGGTCCTTGGTCTCTGCCTCCCCCTGGGCATTTAGTTGCACCTTGAGAAGGTTCTCCTTGTTTTCCTCTTTTAGGGGCCATCTATAATCACACAAAGATTAATTATTAGTAAGGTTATTGAAAGAGGTTCAATTATTTCATACCTTTCTCATTACCTTTAATAAATATTGAATTCTTTGCTTAGTGTGATTTTAGAGTTAGAAATGTTTTTTCAAGGAAGTTGCCCTAAAATTTTAATGTCTGACTTGATTTGTTTAGGTGACACATAAAAGGACATGTAATGGTTTTGAGGAATGTTTGATAAAATGATGACAAAGGAAAGAATAGATTTGGCAATGAAGTATTATGAGGGTATAAAATGATGTGGTGGTGTGCAACAAGTACAAATTACAAAAGTCACGCAAGTGGGTCCTCTCCAAAGCAAGTTCCAACCTATAATGCCCTTGTGTAACCACACCTCAAAATGTCCATAGGCACTAGAAGGGTTAAATGTAATCTACACAGATGCAAAAAAACACACACATGTAGATACCACTATGATGAGGTAGGAATTCCATGCTACCCAAGATACAAGTCATGATTACAAGAACAGAAAGGTGAGGTGAATTATAGAAGGGATTGCAGAGATTGGGACATGAGGTAACTGGCCTAGGGCATAATGAATCCTTAGTGTAAGGCATGATTAATGTGTCATTAACTTGTTGCTAAAAAATTAGGACCAAGTCCATTCCTTTGATCAATGACATTGCATTATTTCATCCTAATGATAGACAACAATGAGAGAATCATAACGGTAAGGCATATGATCACTTGGCATTTCATACAAGGGAGAAGTGATTCTTACTTTTTGGCACTTTTGTTTGTAATTTTTTTTGAAATTCTTAATCTAGAGAAGCCACCTACCTTTAGGAATGGGTACATGTCTTTCTAGTGGGACCTCCTAGAATAGCATTGGGTTTCTTTATTGAGTACCTTTTTATTACTCTTACTCCCATTTTCCGTTAGATCTACAAGGATCTTAGTACAACCAAGCTACATGATAGCTCCCACGGATGTCACCAAAGAGAATCCACAAGTCCCCTTGATGTCACACCCTGGCCATTCTCACTTAGTCTATCCTTTTTTGTGCTGGGTATAATGAACACAAGATTACTTTAAGTTTTAATGATTAAGAATATCCTTGTACCTAGGGTAGAACCTGTTATTAATAGAATGGGTGGATGGATGTTGTGGGCTTGCTATTCAAATAATTAGTCACATAAGACTTGATAGCATAGAACAACACCTCAACCAATGAGTCACATGAGTGTTTTATTCGTAGATGAGATTATTCATAAAAAGACAAAAAGAAAAAATAATAAATTGAAAGATGAAAAATTGGAAAACAAAAAATTGCAAAATTAAAGAAAAGGAAAGTATTTATTAATTCTACTGTTGTTAGAATGGGGGATACCCCCCATAACTGAATAGTTGAGCATAGCTAGAATTAATAAATGGAAGGTTGGGATCCTTGCATGTTGGAAATATTGGGATCCGGTCATACTTACCCCATTAGGGTTCACACATTTGATTAGAGTTGACATAATGGGGCAAGTTATAAGATGTGGTTAATTTATAAGGATTTGACCCACTATGGTACTTACAACTGTAAGATGGTATGCAAGGATCAACATGTCTCCCCATGTGGCTATATTCATTGGGCCGCATGGTTGTTGGAGTATTGAGTGGTGGCCCTAATAAGGTAACATGAGGCATTGGGGTCGAAGAGGAAGATGCACCACAGTGTTGGAGTTGTGCTGAGTTGGCAGATGTAGTGGTTTCTGAACTATGGTATCCCTTTCTATGGTCACGTGTAAAGAAGGGACAACTATGATGTTATGGAGGATTCCCACCGCTATTGATAGTAGAAGCACAAGTAACGTTCATGGGTTGATGCTGTGGTGCAAATCCTTCAGGTACAATTGGTGGCAATGTAGAAGGAGGTGAAGGATGAGAATTTTGAAATTGAGGAGAAGTGTAAGGTATCCAAGGTGGTGGTCCTGTTGATGAGGATATAGATTGATAGTATTGAGAATAATAACAATAATGTAATGAGATATAGGATGTTGACGTAGTTGGGGAAATAGGATGTTGAACTTGATAAGCACTTAGGTTCGGATGGTATGAAGGGTGTAACTAGTTTGGGGATGGCCTCCCCCATGACTGGGATTGTTGCCACTATGATTGAACATAGTATTTCTGCATGAACTCTGGATGTAACATTCTTTCCCAATGCTTATGTAAATGTGACAAGATTGGGCATTGGCCCTTGGGGTGATTGTATAAGAAAATGTTACATTGATACATATGATTGGTAGTTAAGTTCTTATTCTCTTCAACCCTTCTTTCCGATTATTTAAAGGTGTTTGTCCTGTTTCTTGCGTTGTCATAATTATACCTCTAATAGCATTGGCATATTCTCCACATTTTTCATGCATCCTTTCATCATCTTATTGATCTTTGCCTCAATTTCATGTAATGATTGTAGTACTAGCAAAGATGATTCCTCCTCCTTGGAGTGAGTTGATTTCTCCTCTTCATTATCATGGGCCATTGTTGCTTTTTGGGCCTGTTGAGATTTTTCAGCATTCTCCCATTTAGCCATTTCTCCTTCTTCTTTTTCTACCCTCTTGATAAGCTCTTGGACTTTAAGGGTTCGTAGTTCATATAGTTAACCTCGAGCATATATCCCTAGGGTCTCCCTTGTTTCATTACGGAGCCCATCAATAATGTGGTACATTAGCCTTTCCTCGGAGAACTCATGGCTTGGGTAGTTGTTTAACAATGCATAATATCTTTCTAAGGCCATGTCCAAGGGTTCATGTTGTGCTTGTTTCCACTCTTGGATTTGTTTCCTCAAGGCTGACACTCTTGCATAAGTTTGATATCTTTCGTTGAAGAGTTCTACCATTGTTGGCCAACATCAAATTGACTTTGATTTTAGGGACCTATACCACACTTTTGCATGACCAATGAGTGTCATAGGAAAGAGCTTAAGTTTCTGTCATCCATTATCAATGTTGTTCCATGCACAAGCATCGTTGAAGGCTCATAAATTTTGTTGCAAATCTAATTCATAGCCTCCTGAGAACTTGGAAAAGTTTTTAAAGTCAAGCCTAGGTAGATGGCTTTTCTTGCGATACCTATGGGATATTCGAATAGCCTCTTGTATATGCATTAGGCTCTTAGTGGCCAGTGGGGGTTCATCATCACTGGGTAGGTTATGCATTCATGAGTTGGGTAGGAAACCCCTACATCAGATTGAGTACTCCAATCTTCATCTTCTTTATCATATAATTCATTGGTTCTCTAATGAATTGCCCTACTAGCTGTTGCGTTATCATAGTCTTGTGAGAGAGACATAGTTGTGAATTTGTGTGTGACTTGTTTGCAATTACTTCTTCCTAAAAGATGTATCATTAATACTTTGTTACAACGATCTTGTATGATGTAACTAATCTAAATAACTAGCACCATCCTCAGCAATGGTGCCAATGATGAATGATGAGGTACCCCTACACTCAACCATACGAATACGAGCGTTCATGCATGATTCAGTCAAACTCCATAAACAGGCTAGTTGTGGTATCTAGATAGTTACACATTGATTGTAGTTCACTATCTTCCCACTTGGACTAGTATTTTCTTTGTCATGTATGGTTTAGTCCAGAGTGAGGTGTATGATGTGGTCCTAAACTAGTGCTACTCCTAGAGGCAATGGAAAGTAACTTTGATTAAGCTAAGAGGTAAAGGATGAAAAGAGTCTAAGCTACCCTAAGTGTGATGAGCATCCATCCCTTAATCATTTGTAGACATCTTGGACCTTGTGTACTACTGCTGGGATTACCAAGCACATGTCCTAGGTACGCTACTGGGATACCAAGTAGTCACACTTAAATGCTTGTGATTAAGTTGTACTCATTCCACATTTAATAATAGGGATAGGAGTTGAGGATAAAGAAGTACTAATTAAGAAAGCAATGAATAACTAGTAAATAATTAAACTAAGTGAATGCTACAATGATGAAGTAATCTCGATCTTTATTTTTGGTCATGTGCATGTCCAAGTGCGTCACACTTGAATAAAGGTGCCGTACAATTACAATCATCACACTGTGAGCATGCACCAAGGAAAAAGGGTTGAGAAGAACTAAAATGAAAACTAACTTATAACTGAACTACTAACTAACTGACCCCATTTTCCTATGTGCCCCATTGTGTATTTATAGGCTCACACGGGAACCACGATATTGCGTATCTAATATCGCTTGTCAAGCCACGATATTGCATACCCGATATTGAGGGTCTGATATCGGGGGTTCGATATCGGGACTCATAAGATATCAGAGGTCCGATAACAGGGGTCCGATATCAACACCTGACAAACCATGATTCATCAATTATCATATTGTATGCTTGGGCACTTTTATATTTGTTTATTTTCTCTGTGTCACTTTGCATGTTAGTTGAATAAGTCCACGCCCCTTATTATATTTTGTAAAGGACTTGTTCCTCTTCTTCTGTACTCGAGGAAAAGTTTTCATTCAGTTGTGGAGGTATGATAAATCATGTTTTTCATCACTCCGATATTGGGGTGGCCACGATATCGTGACCTAAGATGCGATATCATACATTCGATATCACAGGGTTACTCTTGGGTCTATAAATACAACACCCATGTGTACAATTGGGAGTAAGTTTTTGGTAGTCAAGTAGCGAAACTCTTGTAATTTATCTATTTGAAAGTTAGAATATTTTCCAAGTGCCCGTAGCAAGAGGTCTAATGTGAATGAATCTTTATTCAAGCATTGATGTACTTGAGCACACCATTGTGTTGGCAATAAAGACAAACTCTTTGATCCATTCCTTGTAGCACTTGAGATTTTCTTTCTTATGCATTTACATATTGTTATTTCATGCAATTTACATTAAGTTTATTTATGTAGTAATGAATTTTGATCAATTAAGAAAATCGTTAAATTACACAAGCACGACCCCTTTGAGCATACATGTGACACTTGGTAGCTTAGAAATGACTAGCGTTTGATAGCTTAGCAATGTTTGCACAAAGTTCAGGATGTGTTCAGGAAGTGGGAATGGGTACTTGTGTTAGGCTAGATTAGAATATATTTTACTTAGCAGTTAATCACTCTTACTCTTATTCTTGTTCTAGGTGAGTGATGAGAGCGGTTACTCTAGTAGTTACTCTAGCAGTTATTCTAATCATTAGAGTAGTTACTATAGTGGTTTATTCTAATTATTAGAGTAGTTACTCTAGCAGTTTATTCTAATTATTAGAGTGGTTACTCTAGCTTTTTATTCTAATTATTAGAGTAGTTACTCTAATTATTAGAGTAGTTGCTCCGAAGCCTATAAATATAGTTCCCAGGTGCACAATTGGGAGGAAGTTTTTCAGCAATCAAGTAGTGAAAATCTTGTAGTTTATTTGAAAGTTAGAGTATTTTCCAAGTGCCCACAGTAGGAGGTCTAAATGTGGACAAATATTTATTCGACCATTATGTACCTAAGCACACCTTCTGTACGGTAATAAAGACAAGCTCTTTGATTCATCCTTGTAGCACTTGAGATTTTTTTACGCATTTCTTTTATTTTATTTTCTTATACATTTATTTTATTTTATTTTATTTTATGCACTTTACATTTATGTTATTATCNACAATCATGACATATAGGTAAGCTCGGGAAGACAATGATCAACCAACCCATCCTTGTTCCACAAGGGCACATAAGCACTTAGTCCTTGGAATTCGACCGAATCATGCGTGAAACGCTCGTATTCATATGGTTGAGCGTAGGGGTACCTCGTCGCTCATCATTGGCACTGTTTCTGAGGACTTAGTTGTTTGTGCACTAACTAGAATATAGGAAATCATTCACATCATTGGAATGAACCCTTAGGGTTGGTTGAGAAAATAATAAACAAGAATACATTACACATTGAAAAAACAAGTATGTCTCCTTCTTCGTATGAAAGCACCTCACCGCCTAGGTCTGAAACAGGAAACAGTCAACGACGTAATACACATGACATTGATCGGCTAGTCCCTCAACAAGTTTGAGTGGTATATATTTATCCTGATGAGTATATACAAGACTTCACCTTTATTCTCCATCAAGATGAACAACTGCGTTGGTGAGACTTAGAGGGTAACATAGTGTTACCTCTCGATCGTTTAGTCCCAAGCATGCTTCTTCGTGCTCTTACATAAATTGGCATGCCACACTTACACGTAGAATACATTTTGCAAGATCATGACTCAAGAGAATACCATCCCACAGAGGCACAACGTCAAAGGAACTTGCAATAGGAGAGACATCATAAGTATTTGAAGGGTAAGTGGTCCCAAGATGCTCGACATGTCCTAAGAAAAAATGAGGATGGTGAACCTACCTTAGGCAGTTGTCCACACAACGATGTTTCTCCCCTTGACTTTGGCCAAGGGGTTGTGTATCAGAACCTTCATTCCACTTTTCATAACCCAGGTTCTGATACCCATGAGCACAAAGGGTCCAAAAAAGGGACATAAACTCATGATAAAGGTGGTCATTCTGATCGCAATTGTGATTGAGGCAGAGACTATAGAAGAGAAGGTAGCAGACACCGTCATCATGATAGTTCTCCTTATTCTTTACCTTCATCATCTCCTTCAACCTCTCCTTCAATATCTGGATGTGATCATAAAGAAAAAGACCATGGGGATAAAGGTAGACAAAGTGGAATTCATAGACGAAATAGCCAGGAAAGGGGACGAGGGCACTCTAGAGAGTCACAACATAGAGGAAGGGAGAGTAGGGAACAATGTAGGCATCATAGATGCCATGGACGAGACAATCATGATGAACCCCTCCTCACTACTCAAAGTATGTTGGACATAATTGAGGCTGTTAGAATTCCAACAAGGCATTAGAAAGATAGTAGGATCAAGAGATTAGATATGAATAACATCCCACAATTTGAAGGTGGATATAACACTAATCCTCAGAATCATTTATAAGCATTCCATGATGCGTGTGCCTTACAAAACATAGAGAATGAATGGAAAAAACTTAAGTTATTCCCACAGACATTAGTTAAAGAAGCGAAAAGTTGGTATTGGTCTTTAGAACTAGAATCCATTCATAGGTGGAGTACTATGTTAGAACTATTTAATAACAAGTACCAAACATACTCTCAAGTGTCTAACTTGTGAAAGCAAATCCAAGGCTAGAAACAAGGAGGACATGAACCCTTGGATACTACCATGGGTCGATATTATGCACTATTACATTGTTGTCTTGGCCATGGTTATTCGCAAAGGGATTAATTACACCATCTTGTGAATGGGCTTAGGCATGAAACGAGAAGAACCCTTGGGACTTATGCCCAAGGAAGACTATCCAAGCTTAGGTCCCATAAAATCCAAAGACTATTGGAGAAAGTTGCTAAGGAGGAAGGTGAGCTATGGAAGAGAGAAAGTGTGGAAGAGTATAATTGAGATCCTTCCCTTCAGAAGAGGGGAGTAAGATTTTGTGAGGATGAAGAAGAGTCACCACTTGAAGAGATGGTGAATAGGAAAACTTTGCCTATCCAAAAGATGACATTAGAAGTTTTGGCAAAGGTAGATCAAATGTGGGATTCCCTAGACAATAGATTTCAAACTATGCTTAAAATAGTAGAGGAGTCTAGAGAGCAAGGTAGTGAGAAAAGAAAAAAGAAAGAGGCTAAACATGCATGTAGCAAGGGTAAGGGCAAAGTTGTGCCATCATTAAAGAGGTTATGGATTCAGAAACAGATAATGATAGTGGATGTGAGATATGTCAATATGACCATCCTAAGGGATGTTACCCTATAATCTCACATTTGCAGGAGTCTGGGGTGTATGCACTCAACCCATGATTAAACAAAAGGCAAACACCCCAAAGGTTACCTTATCCTCAAGGTAACCCAAGGCAGTTCCACAAAACCTTAACATATTATCCCAGTGGAACTCCACGACAACTGATTGAGCAATATCAATAGTGGCAGCACCCACAATCATGGGGAATGCCACCACCAAGGCAACAATATCCTTACTGGAAACTTAACCTGTATGGATATTATGTGCAGCAGCTAATCTCCCCACATGACTCTACTGGTCACGTCACTCCTCAACCTCACTACCAAGCTTGTGAGTATTATGGGACTCCCTTTGTAGAGGTGATACTCTACAAGCATATCATCCTTCTCATCCGGCCACATCTCTTCCACTAATAGCTCCACTACCACCTGCTCCTACGATGCAAGGTGAAATCCCTACCCAGCCGTAGCAATGTAATGCCACAAGGGTTGATAACTCTCAACCTACTATTGGTTCCAACAATCACATGAAGAAAAGACCTTTCTTTAGAACCAATAGACCAACCAAGCCCTTGCAATCACAAG
>MNCI01008374.1:330853-382474 GCA_015680685.1 Gnetum montanum | reverse complement strand
TCAACTGTCTTTGGGTTATATTATGCTCATTCACGCTGCGTTGCATGTATGAGCGTATCGTAACATGGCAACAATGAATTCAAGCTGTTTTACGCTTTATTACGCAACCGCGCGTAATGAAGCGTAAACAATGTTTAGCTCGGCGATGCAATACGCTACGATACGTTGCGTTGCGTGATGAGCGTATGATGAGCAATCGCACTTTCTTAAACTTTGCCTTTGACTGTTCTGGAGCTTATTACGCAGTCGTGCATAGCAGAGCATAAACTTGGCCTTGAACAAAAGACTTAGCAAAATACACAAGGAGTCGCATATCACGCTGCTTAAGCTTCTCCCTATGCCGAAGCAACTATCCTTCTGATGCCGGACTGTGTTTAAGCAAAATCACGCTAAGCGCCATTACGCTACATTGCGTGATATAGCGTAAACAGAACAAGAATAGAACGATTAGGAATCTGCACAAGAAGTCGAGGACTTGATGCTATGCACCTCTTGGTGTTGCTCTGTCTTAGTCTCCCTTCTGGAATTCTGACATGCGCCCTTGCTTGAATTGCGAATCTTTGCCTGAGGCCGACTCGCAAATTTTTACAGTGTTTCAATCTCCTCACCCAACAAATACCACAAGAGTTAAACCTTAAGAAGAAACAACAGTTTCTTCACTGAGCCAAGTACTTTATGAAAATCAATAGGAAACTTTACAAAGTATGTCCTGGTGGCTTGGTTCGATGGTGTGTTGCCGATATAGATTAACTGTGAGTTCTCTAAGATGCTCATTAGGGTCCTTGTGGGGGTTATTACATTGGGAGATGAACGACCATCAAGATCTTGCTTGCAGGATATTATTGGCCTGCATTATTTTGGGATGCCCATCATTTCATCCAATCTTATGAGCATTATGAATGTGATGGGGGAATGACTACTAGAATGAAGGGGCCACAATAATGGATTTAACTATTAGAACCCTTTGACATTTGGGGAATTGATTTTATGTGGTTGTTTACACCAATGTCCAATGGAAAAGCTTATATTATTGTTACCATTGATTACCTAACAAAATGGGCTGAAGAAGCTGCTGTTAAAGATTGTACATCATCTATAACTGCACGATTTGTTCAACAAAAAATCATAAATAGGTTTGGTATGCCGCGTGCAATTATTTCAGACAATGGTACACACTTCACAAGTGCAACTTTTTTGAAATTAATGCAACGCTTAGGGGTTGAGCATAAATTGACTACACTAAACCACCCCCAAGTGAATGGTCAAGTAGAAGTCACCAACAGGGAGATTACAAAGATATTGATAAGAACCATTAGCAAGTTTAGGCGAGACTAGAGCACTAAACTAAACGATGCTCTCTGGGTATACCGCTCCACATGGAAACTCCCTAGAGTCTACTCCCCCTATGAGTTAGTGTACAGTAAATTACCAATGCCTCCCATTCAAATTGAGCTCCGTACACTATCCATGACATGTGACCTCAACCTTGACCTTGATCTAGCATAGAAATAATGGTTAGTAATCCTTAACTTACTAGATAAAAATCGATTAGCTACCCTATCATCTAACGAATTGCATAAGACCTTTAATAAAAAATGTCATGACCTAAGAATTAGGAAAGTTAAATATCAGCTAGGAGATAAGGTTCTCTACTAGAATCTCACACATGTGCCACAACATACTAAATTTCAAACATTGTGGAAAGGACCTTATATTATTTATGCAACTTTTCCTTCAGGGGAAATGATAATATACAAACCTGAGAGCCCAGATAAGAAACTGTTGGTCAACATGCAACAAACCATACCTTTTCAGGAGCTTAGGATAGCCAGTACACATGCTACTTCTCTTGATGGACAACCCTTCTCACTATTTTGGATCTCCTCCTTCCAACTTAGTCATGGGAGAAATGGCCACCTATGCTAACAGTTCTAGGCCCTCAGTTCTTTTTGAATTTTTTTTACACATTCTTTCAACTTTTCTTATTTTTGTTTTACACCATCGTTCATGTTTTTACTGTTTCTTTATTTTCTTGATTTACATTTATTCATCATCTAATAAGTGCTCATGATGGTGGATTGAATTATATCATATTGATTGCTAATGTTTGGTTTTTACCTTTGAATTATGATGCTGATATTAAGGTATGGTTCTTTGGGTAAAACAGGCAATGAGTCCATGCCATCCACTCATCCATACAACTCTATGATCTCCTTTAGCTTGGAACTGTACAATTTCCTTTTTTCTAAGTAAACTTATTTATGAATTGGTGGTAGGGTATTTTTCAAACCAACGAAAGACTCAAAGGATGAAAAAGGTGTGACTTCAAGGGGATTCGATGCATTGGTGCTGGCCATTCTCTTGGGCACTTGGATGCTTTTTCTTGGGTTTTCCACCATTTTGACATTGTTCAAATATCAGGAAGCTAAGTGAATAAAAATAAGTCTTTGCATGGTGTGGTTCTCACACATAAACATAAAAAAAAGAGAAAAAAGAGAAAAAGGTGAGAATTCAAAGCACACCCCTTAGACATGATAAAGTAATATAGGGTACAAGCGTTGGTTATGACACTGGAAAAACATGTTACCCATGCTTGAAGGTTCCCTCTAACTAAGGCCATTTCTCACTTCCTAATTTTCCATCTCACTCTCCTTGGAATGGTGGTCACTCTTTGTGAAGCATTCTTATTGCCTCAGGAGGATGGATTGGCCAAGTGTATTGATGCAAGGTCACTAAATGTGGTTGGATTGGGTCTGGATTTGGGATGAGTTCTACTTAGTTATCTTAACCATGAAATACACAAGGGGCTTTACATAACCTTGTTCTTGGGATTCCATTCCATTCTCTACTCTCCATCTTTCTTTGCATTTTCTACCTCATTGCTAATTTTATCATTAGTTTGTTCTGGGTTGATGCATTATTTTTCGTTGGTGAATTCTTGTGGATACATCTTTAACTCTTGCTTCCAAATGACATTCCTAGAGCCTACGAACTTTTTGGTTTGTGGGTTTGTTAGAGCATAAAAGGCATGAGCCTGCTTTGGGGAGGACCCATTGGCATTCCTTTTTGGTGCAATTGTTAAGTTCTTTTCCCTAAACATTTCCTGCAATCAATCATCTCTTGTTTCATCCCCATCCATGACATCCATTTTATTGGCGTTATTGTTGTTATTTTTTTCCATATTTCTTGTTCCTCATATTTTTCCATCTTATAGCTATGGAAGGTTCACTCTTAGTTGTGGGGACCCTGGCACAAATTTTTCAATTTTCTCCATTTTACTATTCACCTAACCCCTACACCTTGGGTAGTCACCTATGATAAATCATTAAACCAATTTTTTCCAAAACCACAACTTAGCTAATGCACTTCATATCGAGGTAAGGTATCAACTGCATTGTGGTTTATCTACCCTTGCTCATTTGTGACTATGTTTTGTGTGCAGATGACGATCATACAAACAATGGACTGGGCTTGGAGGAAGCACTCAGGATGGACTAGAATTAGAGCATTTATGAAAGGAGCAAGTCTAGTGTCATGGCTATGGATAAATAAGGGAAGGTGCAATATTAGCATTGGCGGTAACATGCTTCATTTTAGTTCTCTCTCTTTCTCTACAAGCTACCAAATAAAGGGTTGGATGTCATTTATGTATGAGTGTTCACCACAATGGTCATGAACACTAATGTTGTAATATGCTTATTGATCCATTCACTAGGCATGTTGAGTCTGTCATCCCATTCCACCATCAGTTGTCAATTAGTTAATAATCCCATATCTTCCCAATATTTTATAAGGAACTCAAGGATGAGTTTTCATTTAGTCATGGGGGTATGATGAGAGCAGTTACTCTAGCAATTACTCTAGTAGTTATTCTAATTATTAAGGCAGTTACTCTAGAGGTTTATTCTAATTATTAGAGTGGTTTCTCTAGTAGTTTATTCTAATTATTAGAGTGGTTACTCTAGCGGTTTATTCTAATTATTAAAGTGGTTACTCTAGTAGTTTATTCTAATTATTAGAGTAATTATTAGAGTAGTTGCTCCCAAGCCTTAAATACAGTGCCCAGACGCAAAATTGGGAGGAATTTTTTTAGCAATCAAGTATCAAAACTCTTGTAGTCTGTTTGAAAGTTAGATTATTTTCCAAGTGCCTGCAGTAGGAGGTCTAAGTGTGGATGAATCTTTATTTGAGCATTATGTACCTGAGCACACCTTGTGTATGGTAATAAAGACGAGCTCTTTGATTCATCTTTGCGGCACTTGAGATTTGTTTTCTTATGCATTTCTTTTATTTTATTTTCTTATGCATTTATTTTATTTTATTTTATTTTATGCAGTTTACATTTATATTATTAACATAGCAATTCATTTTGATCAATTAAGTAAATCATTAAATTACATAAGCACGACCAGTTCAAGCATGCGTGTAATGCTTGGTAACCCAGTAACAATTAGTGTTTGGTAATCCCAACAATGTTGCACTAGTTTAGGATGTGTACAGAAAGTGGGAACAGGTGCTGGTGTTAGGATTAGTTAGAACTTAGTTAATGAGTAGTGAAGTTAAATTAGTCACCTAGTTATCTCTCACTTTCCCTATTAGCACATGACATAAAAACATAAAAGCTATAAAAATCATATGCCTCAAACTTACTTAACCATACAATTGTGACATACAAGTAAGTTTGGGAAGACAATGATCAACCAACCCATCCTTGTTCCACAAAGTCACATAAGCGCTTAGTCCTTGGAATTCAACTAGATCGTGCGTGAAATGCTCATATTCGTATGGTTGAGTGTAGGGGTATCTCGTTGCTCATTAGTGAGTACTTTCATAAAAACATAAAATAATAAAAATCTTATGCCTCAGTCACACTTAACCATACAATTGCATTCCACAAGTGGGACTGGGAAGATAGTGAACGAACAACACACACAAACTATTTAGCTCTAGGGCACTTAGTAATTATAGTCTACAGAATTCAACTGGATTGTACATGAACACTTGTGATTCGTGTTGTTGGGCATAAGAGTACCTTACCACTCATCATTTTCCTTAATGCGTTCCCTTATGGCTAAGTACTTTATGTTGATGTGTTTACTTCGACTGCCACTCTTATTATTCTTAGCCGTAAAGATAGTAGCTGAATTGTCACAAAACATTCTTAATGGCCTAGATATAGAATCCACAATTCTAAGCCCTGATATGAAACTCTTTAACCATACATTATGTGAAGTAGCCTCAAAACAAGAAACAAACTCTACCTATATGGTGGAAGTAGCAGCCAAAGTTTTCTTTCCACTTGTCCAGGACATAGCTCCTCTAGCTAACATAAAAACATAAACCAAATGTTGATTTCTATGAATCAACACAACTAGCAAAGTTTGAATCAAAATAGCTAGTCACCTCTAAGGAGTCAATTCATTTATACATAAGCATGTAATATTTTTTACCTTGAAGGTACCTCATGAATTTCTTTGCAGCCCTCCAGTGGTCAATACGTGGATTACTTTAATATCTGTTCAACATTCACACAACAAATGCAATGTCAAGTCTTGTGTAGACCTAAGAATACATAAGGCTTCCAATAGTTGAAGCATACAGAATGTTGCTTATCTGACTTTTCTCTAAATCATTCCTAAGGCATTGGTTCAAATTGAACTATCACCTTTCATAATGGGTGCTATACTTGGTGAACAATCTTTCATTCAAAACCTCCATAAAACTTTATTGATATAGGTTTCTTATGATAGTTCCATAATACTTCTAGATATATCCCTATGGATCTAAATGCCAATGACACAAGATGCCTCACCCATATCCTTCATGTCAAAATTCTCAGAGAGAATTTTTTTTTACCTCGTATAGAAATCCACTATTATTGGTTGCAAGAAGGATATCATCCACATATAGAACAAGGAAAGAAATTTTGCTTCCACTAATCTTCTGGTATATACATTGATCCATGATGTTTTCTTCAAAAAAAATGAAGTGATGATATCATGGAATTATAAGTATCATTGATGGGAAGCTTGTTTCAATCCACATATGAATTTCTGGAGCTTGCATGCCAATTGCTCACCATTACTATAGGAAAGTTCTTCAAGTTATTTCATATAAACCTCTTCCTCTAGATCACCATTGAGGAATGTTGTTTTCACATCCATTTGGGAGTCCTTCTTAGATATAGGAGAAAAGGTATCCTCATAATCTATTCCCTCTTTTTGAGTGAAACCTTTAGCGACAAGTTTGGCCTTATATCTTTCAATGTTTCCCAATGAGTCTTTCTTAGTCTTGAAGACCCATTTTCATCTAATGGATTTTACACCATCAGGAAACTTTACAAGATCCTAGGCTCCATTAGATGACATAGAGTTCATCTTTTCTTTCATGGCATTATACCACAAGTTTGATTTCTTATAACTCATTGGCTTGTGAAAACATTTTGGGATTTTTTTCAGCTCCTATGTTGTAGTTAGACTCCTATAGATATACCATATAGTCACTAGGAATCATTGATCACCTTACTCTAGTAGATCTTCTTAATGTTGGTTCATCATTCTCTTGAAGATCATGATGTTCAATAGGTTGTTCAACAAGTTCTAGTATCTGTTGTTCAGCTGGATCTACTACTTCTTGATAAGTAGTTTGTGGAACTTAAATGACTAGTTGTTTTTCATTATGCATTTGTGCTCTAGGAATATTATGCATAATAATCAATTTATCATTTGAAGTAGCAATTTGAGCATCTATATGATCTATCTTAGGAACAATGTTCCAAGATTTACTACTCCCACTAATCAAGTCATTCTCAAGAAATTTAGCATTCCTTGATTCCACAAACCTAGTAGTATGTGATGGGCAATAAAATATATCCCTTAGACTATTCAACATATCTAGAAAAATGCCTACTTATGGTCCTTGGGTCTAGCTTCTTTTCTTATGGTTTATAGACTCTTACTTCAGACAGGCATCCCGAAATGCAAATATGTTGCAAACTTGGTTTCCAACCTTTCCATAATTCAAATGGTGTCTTTGAGATAGCCTTGGTTGGAACTTGATTTAATATATAAATCACTGTCTTGAGAGCTTCAATTCATAAGAACTTAGGAAGCTTAGAGCTACTAAGCATACTTCACACCATGTCCAATAATGTTTTGTTTCTTCTTTCTGCCACACCATTTTGGTCTGGAGAACCAGGCATAGTGTACTTGGTAACAATTCCATGCTCTAGAAGAAACTTAGCAAATGGACCAAGTGCTTGTCCATCATCAGTATATCTACCATAGTATTCACCACCTCTATGAGATCTCACTAACTTTATTTACTAACCACATTGTTTCTCTACTTTAGCCTTAAACACCTTAAAAGCATCTAAAGCTTCGCTCTTGTTATGAAGCAGGTAGAAATACATATATCATAAGTAATTATTAATAAAGGTAATGAAATAATTTTAACCATACACATCCATATTTGGACTACAAATAATTGTATGTATGATCTCTAATATGTCTGAACTCCTCTTGGCACCTTTCTTTGACATATTGGTATGATTTCCCTTTATGCAATCCACACAAGTGTCAAAGTTAGTAAAATCTAGAGTACTAAGTACTCCATCATTTACTAATCTCTTTATTCTCTCAATAGAGATATGTCCTAATCTATGATGCCACAACATAGAGGACTCATCATTCATAACACATCTCTTAATGGCAACATGAACATGCATAAAAGTATAAGAAGTTTCCTTTTGTAAATTAATGTTAAAAAGACCATCTATTAATGTACCACTTCCAATAAGTTCATACCTATAGTGTAGACTAAATATAGTATCTGAAAAATTAAAGAAAAATCCCAATGATACAAGCCTTGAAATATAAATTATATTCCTTAAAAAAATTGGAATATAAAATGTCTTTTCTGACTCTAAAAAAACCACTACTTAAAACTAATTTGCATGTTCTGATTGCCTCCACATGTGAGCACATCTTGTTGCCTAGATAGATGCAAGACTCACTTCCCACTATCTTCCTTAGGTTTTGCACCCCCTACAAGGAATTGGTAACATGGATTGTAGAACCAGAGTCAATCCATCATGTGTCATGACCAACATCAACCATATTAGATTCAAAACAAACAAGCGAGAGTTGAGTACCTTTCTGTTTAAGCCATTTCTAATATTTAGGATAATCCTTCTTTATGTGCCCTTTCTTTTTGTAGGAAAGACATTTGGATTCCTTCTTAATATCAGCTTGTGTAGGTAATTTGACCTTCCACTTGCCTTTGGCTAAATTTTAATTCAAACAGATTCATATATCCTTATGTGAGACTATTAAATTATATTCCTTTTCTTAATCCCTATGGGCAAATTAAGAAAATTAATTTAGCATATCATCCTAATTAATCATATTAAATACTATAAAGATTCCTGTGGGATAAATTTTATTATATTACATATGATTAATCACAATTTAATTTTCCATATGTGATCCAAAACTTTTAACAATTTTTGCATAATTAAAGATGTTGTGGCTACTCTCTAATCATACAAAAAAATAACTAAAGATCACAAGTTATAATTTTATGTAGAAAAAAATATGCATTACGAAATTTTTAATATTCTTTAAATAGAGAAACTTTATGCATAGTTCAAAACCCCAAAATATCACTTGAACGAGCACCTGTCACGCCTTGCAAAAAGGACCCACACAAACCAACACTGCAGAGGTTAGTAATTTTACAAGGATACCCATCACAATCATAAATAGGCTTTCCACTTACTAACTAATAATGACATCAAGATAGAGATAGAGATGAAGATTTGATACCAAATGTAAAACAAAAATTTGTGGATGGCATAAGAAATTTACATGCATGGATAATTGAAAATGCACAATGCAAAAGCAAATGGAATTGACCTTCAGCCATTGATGCCTTGAATTAAACTTGGCATTTGGATTCTTCTTTTAGATTGGAACTCTGCAAAAATGGTATATGCAACCTCTAAGCATTTGTGAAGGGACCAGAACTGCAATCCTACTGTGGTTTGTGGTGCCTTTGTTCTTCCATCAAGAACAAATTTATAGGCCATGGAATTGATTATCATGAGAAATTAGGAAAAATAAGAGATCCAATGCCAATGTGTAAATGCGTTATCGAATATGGAGGCCATCTTGATGTGTTAACATACGGGTAAACATGGAAACATGTAATGCATTTCACAAGGAATACCTAAAAATGATAATAGTTGGTCTTCTAATAACCTTGTTCAATGTCTTCTTTTTCCTTAGGTCATTTCTATTCCCGATTTTTCATTTCTTAAAAATGTTTGAAAAACATGATGCAAGTTACATAAGTATTAGAATTACAATCATATTATAGTTTCAGAAGATATGCTTAACCAAATTAGCCCATGGTGTTTTTCTTTTAAGAAAGAAGCTCGAGTTATTAATCCATCTAAATTATGCACCACTCAAAGAAAATTTGGTATCATTGTAGTTTTCTATCTATATATGCATAATAAATGGATTACATGGAAGGATAATTCTAGCCTCTATGGTTTGAATAGAAAGAGAAAAAATGATTTTAAAAAATTAATTTATGATATTAATAATTTATTTAAAGTTGATAATAGTTTGCATTAAGCTTTTATAGATATTTTTTGGAAGGATTCCAAACATTTGTCATTTTAACTCTAAAGTTGCTTGCATATGAGATAATTACAAAGAATGATTTTATTTATAAAAAATTCAAGAAGACCTATAAAATGCATTTATCATGGCACCTTCAAATAAAAAAAATGTTAAATGCCAAGTTTTTTTAATGATTGATGATTATCTAACATTCGTAATTGTTTTGCATTTCACTTTTGAAATTTTCTCCAAATGCTATGTCAAATTGATAATTACTAATATTTTGACATGTGACAATTATTTTTTATTCATGATTACTGATGAAGTGCTAGATGGTCGATGGTTGATGCATTTACTAGGCCGCATATATGGGACCCCGTATATGCGGCCATGTCAACGTGGCCTTGTATATGCAGCCTCATTGATGCGGCCTCGTCAATGCATCCTTCCATGCATCGATGTAGTCCCATTTATGCGGCACCTGTTTCGGCCTATAAATAAGTGGGCTGCTGCCCCACTTAGGTACCTTTTTGTCATTTATAGTGAAGCTCTTGTAGTTTGTTCCCACGAGAGTTAGAATATTTTCCAAGTGCTCATAGTAGGTGTAAGAAAGGTGTCCGGCTCTTTATTCGAGCGCTGATGTACCTAAGCCCATTGGTGTGAATGACAATAAAGAAGAGCTTTTCAATCATTCCTTGTAGCAATTGGACTTAGTCATTTAATGCATTTAATAGTTTAATATTTCTATGCTTTAATAGTCATTAAGTTTCTCTTGTTATTATTTTAATCATTATTGCTCGTTCATAGTTCATAGGAATCATAAGTACGACCATTTCAAACATAAACCCAACGCTTGGAAACCTAGTGATGCTTAACGTCTGGTAACCCAGTAGTGGTTAGGGGATGCTTAGGATGTGCACAGAAGATGTGATCGGATACTTATGCTAGGAAGAGTTAGAACCTAGATTAGGATAATTATAGACTACATAATATCTTATTCCTTACTTTCCATTACGAGAATTAGATACTAGAAGATAAAGTAAAAAGACATAAAAATTAGTTGCCTCAATCTCACTTAACCATCACCACTAGAACATCACAAGTGATGTTGGGAAGACAATGACCATTCTAACAAAGGGTTTTTCTGGTTAAGGTCTGGTGTATGCAAAGTGATTATAGTTTACGGAATTTGACCGAGTTGCATGTGAACACCCGTGATTCACATGGTTGGATGTAGGGGTACCTAGCTGCTCATCATTGGCGCTATTTTTGGGGACTGTTAGTCTTATATGCACCATGTAACCTTAGCAAATTTATCATTCACATCATTGGAATGGACCTAGGATAGTCAAAATTACGCACGCTAGGTGGACTAAGAAAAAAAGAGAGAGGGTAAAGTACACTGATTAAGTGGATTATCTAGTATCCAACATATCTTCTTCTCATAGGTGAGATGAATCCAACCCACCAGTTCTGCAAGAATGTTGGGTGGTCTACATGCATCCTGATGAATATGTCCCTGACTTCACCTTCATCCTACATCAAGATGAACATTCACGATGGTGGGACATGGAAAGCAACATCATACTACTGCCTCACTGATCAGCCCCTGGAATGCTATTTCACAATCTTGCCAAACTAGGCATCCAGGACCATGGTGTGGAGTACGTCATGGAGGATCATGACTACCGAGACTATCGTCCCACTGAGGCCCAATAGGTACAAGATTAGTAGCAGGTAGAATGGTACGTACACATGAAGGGAAAATAATTCAGTAACCCCTTATTCTTGCAAGGGCTACAGGATGATGGGGAGCCTATCTTTTATGATTCCTATTTGGCCAAAATTCCTCTAGGACATCAGGTCATCCAGTCCATCATCTAGAACAAGTAAGCAAGTGATCAAGACCCCTAGGACGATGGAGGATCATGCAAGAAAATTCATAACATAAGCAAAGATGGGCAGAAAGATCAAGGCTGTCGTTAGACTAGAGGGGGAGATTGACACTGGGATGGTGGTGATCCCTCTCCCTCTTCTCCATCCTCTCGCTCCCCACTACCTTGATTTAGTTCAGACTCTAATCATAACTATGGTAGAAAGGAGTGAGGTGATGGTGGTCGTAAGGACTGAAGGGAATGACGTGAGGAAGCACGTGACCAATTGTGTGAGCCTCACTGTCATGAAAGGAGGGGGAGCCAGAATCATCATAGACATCATGGTCCTTAGCAGGACTATGACTCGAATGAGCCATTGTTGGCTACTTGAAGCATGTTCCATATCATTGAGGCAGTCCAGATACCCAACAGGCACTTGAAGGATAGCCAGATCAAACGCATTGACATGAACAACATCCCTAGATTTGAAGGGGGATACAATTGTGATCCGTAAACTTACTTGCAAGCATTCCATGATGCGTACACCCTACATAATATTGATAATGATTGGTAGAAGCTTAAGTTATTCCCTTGCATACTCATCAAGGAAGCTGAAAGTTGGTATCGGTCTTTAGAGTTGGAATCAATCAGACGATGGAGTACAATGCTTGAGATCTTCAATGATAAGTATCAAACCTACTCCAAAGTGGTGAATCTAAGATGTCAAATCCAAGGGTGGAAGCAAGGTAATCATGAACCCTTGGATACAACCATGAGTAGGTACTATTCATTATTACATTGGTGCCCTGGTCATGGCTACTCTTAGTGGGCACAGCTTCGCCATATCATTGATGGGATCCGCTTTGAAACTAGGAAGACCCTTGGCATGTACACCCAGGGACGATTATCAGAACTAAGGGCCCATCAACTACAATGCCTAATTGAGCAAGTGGCCAAAGAAGAGGGGGAGCTGAGAAAGAAGGAGAGTGCAAAAGAGTTCAATCAAGATCCCTCCATCAGAAAGAGGAAAGTCCACTTTTGCAAAGATGAGGAAGAATCACCACTGGAAGTAGTGGTGAATCAAAAAACCTTTCCCTTACAGAAGTTTGCATCAGAAATATCAGCAAAGGTTGATAAGATGTGGGATTCTTTGGATGAAAAATTCCAAAGTATGCTGAAAATTGCAGAAGATTCCAGAGAACAAAGTAATGATCGTGATCGGCATAGGAAGAAGGAAGATGAACATGCCCATCATAAGGGTAAGGGCAAAGTTGCTGTAGTAGAATAGGTTGCAGACTCTGATACAGAGGAAGACGATGAATGTGGCATATGCCAATACGAACATCCTAAGGGGTGTTGTCCTATGGTGTCGCATCTTCAAGAGTTTGCGGGGTACGCATTGAATCCTTGCTTGGCAAGGAGGAAAACACCTCGAAGGTTGCCTTACCCACAAGGCAACCCAAGGTAGTTCCACCAGCAACAAGGGTATTATCCAAGTGGAGTGCCACCACAACCTTATGAATACTTCCAGCAGTGGCAGCAACCACAAGCATGGGGAATGCCACCTCCAAGGCAGCAGTACCCTTACTGATAGCTAGATCCCTATGGGTACTACGTTCAGCAACCAGCCTCTCCACAGGACTCTTCCAGTCATGCCACATTTCAGAATTATTACCACCTCCCAGAATATTTTCAACCACAATCTCCATCACCTAGGGGGAAAAGCACACATCTCTACTATCCTCCATCACCTTCTCCTGTTGTCCCTACTCCACAACATCCCACTCAGCTACCACCTACTCCAATTATGCAGGGGGAAATCCCACCACAGCCACAGCAACGTAATGCTACAAGGGCTGTCAACCTACAACTAGCTCCTCAGCTAAGTGGAATGGAAGCCAAGCCACAAAAACATCCCTTCTTTTGGCCCAACAACTTAAGCACACCCTCACATACACCTGTGGCTAATGCCTTTGAACCTCAAAGTGCCTCCATTTTTCCACTGCTCAAGCAACCTTCAAACCAAACATCCTCCAATGTACAAATGGTCATGCTCACACATGTCGTGATCGACTGGGTAAAGGTAGGGCATCTTCCCCAGAAATTGACTGATATGGGAAGCCCCCTCATCTATCTTTAGGTGGCAAGGAATGAGCCATGTAAAGCTCTTCTGGATTTGGGGTTAGGTGTCAATTTGATTTCACATGACATGTACAAGAACTGGAACCTACCCTTGTTAAAGAAGAGCAAAAATTAGCTCAAGCTGGTAGACCAATCCATCACCGTTCCCTTGGGATTGGTCGAGGACATTGTGACCACCGTTTGTTGGTGGTCCTATCCTGCTGATTTCCTTATCATCTGTGTGGAGAATTGTAAGGGGAACTTTCCGATCATAATGGGAAGAGCTTGATTGAGCATAGTGGATGTAAGATAAGGACTCTGAGATCTTTCCCTTGAAATTTCAAAGGAAAATCCTTTTGGAAAGATTGAGAAGAAGCGTGTTCCATGCATCGCGTACAGTGACTTAGGGTGCAACTATGTGCAGCAGTTATGGTCCACTAAGTAGACATCTATTCAAGCATGCAATTAGTGTACCAAAGAATCACTAGTTGAACAATGCCTATACGCAGCAACCACTAATTAAGAGGGCACCCAATGGCTGATAGATGTTTCTGCTAGTAGCACATTGTGCATGGAACCATCTGAGGAGCTTGTATGAGCCTACATAGAAAGCATGGATAAAATGGAAGAGGTTCATCAACAAGTATCCACTATTGATGACCATGATGATTGGGGAAAACTGCAAATCCCTGAAAGCTTCAAACAAGAGCCCTTGGAGCTCAAATCCTTACCGGCCCACTTAGAATATGCATTTTTGTAGAATGGGAAACCGGTAATTATCAATGCCACCCTTACTCCTGAATAAAAGAAGAAGTTACTGAAGGTGGTGAATAAATGGTATGCTGCTTTTTCATGGTCATATCTTGAGTTAACCGGAGTTGATCCTAGGTTTTACCAACATCGGATCTATATTAACCCCTCCATGAAGCCACGACATCAACCACAAAGGTGGTTGAACCTCAAATTGAAACAAGTAATCAAAGATGAAATCGAGCAGTTGCTAAAAGCAAGGTTCATCTATTCCATTGTCGATAGCGAATGGGTTAGCCCACTCATTATTGTGCCCAGGAAGGGTGACAAATGGAGGGTTTGTATAGATTTCTGATTGCTCAACATGGCTACCTTCAAGGATCACTTCCCACTCCCATTTGTGGACCAAGTGTTGAACACCATTGTAGGGCATCGTTATTACAGCTTTTTGGATGGTTATAGTGGCTATAACCAAATCCAAATTGCATCAAAGGACTAGGCCAAAATAACTTTCACAAGTCCATGGGGAACTTTCACATACAAGAAGATGCCTTTTGGCCTATGTAATGCACCCGCCACTTTCCAATGCCTTGTCCTTAGCATCTTCTAGCAGCAAATTGGCAATGGGGTAGAAGTCTTCATGGATGAATTCTCTACCTATGAGGCCATGTTTGAGCAAGCTTTGGATCACCTTGAACAAGTTCTAAAAAGGCATGTAGAGACTAATCTACGACTGACTTGGCAAAAAAGCCACTTAATGGTCCAAGAAGGCATTGTTTTGGGGCATCGTATTTCATAGATAGGGATTAGCATGGATCCTAAAAAGATCAGGGTCATCCAAGGAATCACCCGACATCCAAGCACTGTAAAAGATGTTTAGTCATTCCTTGGCCACATTGGTTACTATCGGCGCTTCATCGAAAATTTCTCGAAGATTGCCAAGCTATTGGTAGAACTCACAAAGAAAGATGCTCCATTCATCTGGACCAAGGAATGTGAATCTGCATTCCAATTGCTTAACTAGAAACTTGTAGAGACTCTAGTTCTATAGGCACCTGATTGGTCTAGGCCCTTCCACATCATGATGAATGCATCCAGTGATGCCTTGGGAGCCATGCTTACACAGTGTGATGATCAAAAACGTCCATACTATATTCACTATGCAAGTCATAGCATTGTGGGTGCCTAGCTTAATTACACCACCATCAAAAAGGAGTTGATGGTGGTGGTGTTCACCTTGGAAAAATTCTGACACTATGTGCTTGGATACAAGGTGTTCATGCATACTGACCACAGTTCTATCTAGTTCCTAATGAACAAACCAATGGTGAGCCCCTGCATCATCTGGTGGCTGGTGATTCTTTAGGAATTTGACCTCACCATGGTACACTATAAGGGGACTGAGAATGTGGTTGTTGACCACTTATCTCGGTTGTGATGGGATGACACAAAAGAGGAGGATCCCCTCTCTAACCAATTTCTAGATGAACTCCTCTTCGTGGGTGCGATCGATTCGCAGGTACCCAAAGAATCACCATGGTTCAGCCACATCCTCACCCTTCTCACAACTCAGGAGTTGCCCAAGGAGTGGGACCATTGATAGAAATAATAGTTTCTCCATAAGGCCAAGCGTTTCATGGAAATCAATGGCCACCTTTATAAGGTGTGTGCAGATGGCCTAGTCCGACGGTGTGTCCCTGATGACGATACACCGCACATCCTCCAAGATGCTCACAAGGGCCCTTCTGGGGGCCACTATGCTGGACGCTGCAAAACCATTAAGATCCTACTTGTAGGATATTACTGGCCCACAATTTTTAAAGATGCACAATGGTTTGCCTACTTCTGTGAATGATGCCAGAGAGACAGTGGGATAACTACATGGATGGAGGGACCTCAATAGTGGATCCAACCATTAGAGCCCTTTGAAATTTGGGGCATCGACTTCATGGGATCCATCACACCCCTGTCCAATGGAAAGGCGTATATCATCGTAGCTATGGACTACTGCACAAAGTGGGTAGAGGCGGCTGTCGTCATCGACTATTCTTCAAACACTGTTACATGATTTGTATAATAGCAAATTGTCAACAGGTTTGGAGTGCCATGTGCACTCATCTCGGACAATGAGACCCATTTCATGGGTGTCACTTTTCATAAACTCATGCAACACTTGGAGGTTACCCATAAATTTACAACACCCTATCACCCCCAAGCCAATGGGCAGGCCGAAGTCACAAATAGGAAGATCACCAAGATCCTCACCTGAACCATTAGCAAATATAGGAGGGATTTGAGCACCAAACCTAAAAATGCACTTTGGGCCTATTGCTCCACTTGGAAACTTTCTATAGGTTACTCTCCTTATGAGTTAGTGTACGGTAAGTTACCGAAACTTCTGATCTAGGCAGAACTCTGGACACTATCCACCGCTAGTGACTTAGGTCTTGACCTACCACTAGCACAACATGAATGACTTATCAACTTAAGTGTGCTAGATGAGAATCGATTAGTGGCCCTGTCTTCAAATGCAATCCACAAGGCCTACAACAAAAAACGTCATGATCTTAGGATTCGGAAGGTCACATTCAGATGTGGAGACAAGGTGTTGTATTGGAACCCCACACATGTACCACAACTGACCAAGTTTCAAACACTATGGGAGGGACCTTACATTGTCTTTGAAACCTTTCCATCTGGGGCCTTACTTATCCACAAACCTAAGGACCCCACAAAAATGCATTTGTTCAACCGACAACAATTGAAACCTTTCCGTGAATTCCACCTAACCAGTGCTACCACCTCATCATCACCGGGACAACCTTGTTTCATCTTTTGCATCTCCTCCTTTCTGCCCAGTCATGGGGGAGACCGTCCTCCATGCTAATCCATCCCAATACACCCCTCCTTATTTTTGACATTTTTTGTTTTACACTTTTTTTTTCAACATTGTTCATACATTTGGCAATTCTTACAAAATTTTCTTTTCTTTAATTAATTTTTGATTTCTTTGAAGATTATTTATACATGTGTGTGTGTTTGATTTTTACTTGGTTGCTAATAAGTTGTCTTATTGTCATCAGGTGTCTGGCGTAGATGGTTTTTGTTGCGATGGATCGTGTAAAATAGTCCACCTAGTTTATCTCGCCCTCGCCTTTACATTGTTGTCTTTGGAATTTACGTCTATTTTCATCTCATAAAATTGGCAGAGTCCATGTCATCCACCCATTCACCCACTCCATGGTTTTCCCTCTGTTGGAAACATGCCACCCCTTCACTTAAAAAACATTGTAATTAATGTGTAACTTGTGCAGTTCTCGGACTTGAGGATGACCCAACGGTTTGAATCAGGTGTGACTTCAAGGGGAATGCAACATTTGTCATCCTCTTCTATTCCCCAAGTTGTCAGGGTGTCCTTACAGATTTCTTACCACTCCATGTTCTTCTCTACAAGGAAGCTCTTGGGCAATTCAACGTTGCATGGTGTGGTCCTCACCGCAAAAATTCAAAAAAAAACATGAGGATTCAAAGCACACCCCTTGGTCGAATGCATGCACACAAGCATGGGTCTTTTCATGGTGTGGTTCCCACAAAATAAAAGAAAACATAAGAATAAAATCTTAACCATGTGGGAATTCAAAGCACACCCCTTAGACCACCTCTCATGGGCCACAAGCACTAGTTATGGGACTTCCTTCATCCCCTCTAACTTAGTCCCATTTCACTTCTTTCCTCTCCCGTCTGTTGGAGTGGTGGTTCTTTGTGGGTGCATTCCTATCCACTTGGGGGATGGAAGGGTCTTCACATGTTGCTGTGATGTCATTGGATGTGGATGATTTTGGGTCTGAACTTAGGCAAGGTCCTATCAGGTCACTTAACCACAACTTCATATGAGGTTTCATGTGACCGATAATTGGAGTTCCAATCTCCCTCTCTATCTTCACCCATTTCTTTCCATGACTCACCTCACTATCGGTCTTATGTTTTGATTGTTTGTTGTGATTTCCTTAAACTTCTCATGCCGTGGCAGGTTCTCATGGATGGGCGTATCAACTTGAGATCACCATTCCTTAGCACCGGGGCCCACAGACCCCGGTGTTGGGGATATGCGAGGGCTATGAAGGCTACCGCCTGCTATGGGGAGGACCTACTTGCATATTCTCGGTGCCGTTTGTTCATATCCCATTCTCTTGGTTTGTTGGTGGCTTGTTTCCATGTTATCCATCGCTCGATTTCTTTCCTGCGGAGTCCTTTCTCACCACGTTCTCCTACCTTTGACTCTTTTTCTAGCTCAACTTCCCTTCCTCTTGTCCTCAGTCGTATTCCAAGCCTCTCATGCTCTACAACAGCCCCAATTTGGCATTTTAAATTCATCTTTTCAGGCTTTTTCTGGGCTGGTCAACGCTAGTCAATGGGTGCAACCCCCTACATATACGTGGCTGCGTATATGCGACCTTGTCAACATAGCATCCAACCTATATATACACCCATTGCACTTAATATTTTCATCATTTTTCAAAAAAATTGGGGGGAGATTTTGCCATTTTTTCTGCCTAACTTCTTCCCAAGCACCTACGTTCTATCGTGCGTCCACGTTGTGTTAACTAAAATCATCGACGTGAGGCTGGAAGTGAAAAAAAATGCCGAAATATTTATGAAGAGACACAGCTGACCCTACCTTCATGCGAGGGTAAGTTGGAAAAGAAAATGAAGGTAGAGTGCCTTGGATGGTCTGCATGCAAATTAACCAAGGACTTCCCCAAGCGTAAGCTATGGCCTGCGCTAGGATTATCATAACTGGTGACATACGGAATGTAAACAAAGAGTAACTGTGATGGTGTATAAAGAGGCGTAAAATAGAACAAAATAGGCAAACAATGTAATGGAAGGCAATAATGAACTATATTATATTTCTTAAACAAGGATGTGCACCAGTCAAAGCATAGTTGCATGTGTGGATGGCAAGTCAAGTGCTAAGCCCTGGAGTGATGTGCTTACAAGTGCTTAGGTGTTAGGAGTCACATGCACCTGAGGGTCCAAAATTTCTAGTTAATGCTCCCAAAGTCATCAACCTCCAAAATTGCCAACCCCATTTATGTGAATGGATAGGGTATTTATAAGGTTTGGCTAGGCTTGAGTGTGAAATTCATGGATGAGATCAACAGCTAAGAGATGAGAGGAAAACTGATTGTGTGATAGGTGTTTGATGGACAACTACATGTGAATTGGACGTGCATAGGCATGCTACATTCTTGACTAGATGCACTGTATCTTACTTTGTGTATTGGCTTACGCAAGCTAGCTTACACCTATAGAAGCAGATACAATTTGGAGCATAAGAGCTTGAAAAGCTCACAAATCGTGAAAATTTACAATAAAAATGATGGTGTACAACAAGAGAAACTAACTCCAGTTCACTTGGAACTTTTTGATCCATGGATTGACTGCTGTAGGGTACCGATGTAAGTGGTTTTGTGGCTATTTAAGGCATTTCTATTTCAAAAAAGCTTCCATCATGAGTTTATTTTATCTTAGCATGTCCTCAACATGTATTTGGCATGCTTTTGACTAGGCGTGATCAGTACTCACGCTAGACTCACGTTGCTAGCATGACCTCAGTGTGACCTGAGCATGTGTAAGATGAAAATGATATATTTCACACCAAATTTTGATCTTTGAAGCCTGTTCTTTGAGTGCAACAATTGCTTGACTATGGTTGACCCTAATAGTGGACTGCATGTTGAAAACTAAGCTTGGGTGTGCTTCGATTTGAGCCACTTTTGATAGCTCACGCTAGGCTCACACTGCTAGCATGAGATAAGCATGACCCTAGTGTGACTTGAGCATGACTAAAAAAATATTTGTGATTTTGGACCTAAAGTCTAGAATTCTGGAGGCTAGGACTTAAAGTAGTCATCAATGGACCTTGAGGATGGCTTGCACCTTCAAAGTCAAACCATTTTGACTCAGTTTTAAGGCTCTTGGAGTTTGTTCATGCTGGGTGTGATCAATACTCACGCTACCAGTGTGAGTTGAACATGACATGAGTGTGACCTCAACATGACTAAGAAAATTTGTGCAATTTGGCTTGAAATTCGAACTCCTGAATGCTGAAACTTGAAGTGGACAATAGTGGCCCTATGAAGATGACTTGCACCCTCAGATTGGACCATCTTTGACTTGATCTTGAAGTCGTTGGAGTTACTCACGCTAAGGGCAAGCCTAGCATGAGCAAGCCTAGCTTGACAAGCCAGCGTGAGTTCCATGCCTTAGTCAAATTTTTGCCTCCCAAAAGCTCAAAAGGCTCTGAGTTGTTCTTGTTTCGAAGTATTAGGCTGAAATTAGTGGTGTTTCATTGGTCCCTCTTTATTGACATCTGGAGCAATCCACCCAAGAGGCATCAACAAATAAGTACAAAACACCACGATCAACAAAGTACCAAGCATTATCCATTAGCCCCTGGCTAGATGTCATCACATCATGTTCAAAAGTACATGGGATTGGGGAAATGTTGTTCAAGATGCAAGGGGATTGGTTGTAATTGAGTGGAATTAGGAGGTGATCAAGGGTTATAGTTACTGTTGGAATTGTGGGAGAGGAATGCTCTCATGTAAACAAGCCATAGGTTTAGTCCTTGTCAGTAGCCAGTGTTTAGCAAACTCAGAACCAAGACATAGAAGGTGCATTCTTTGGAGAAAAAAGACTCTTGTGGAATGTTTACAGGAGCTAGTTGTAAATAGCCAAAGCCACACAATGATGTGCAACATGATCATTTGAGACACGAGTGTAACTATTTTTCCAAGACAATTGCCTTCCCTCTTGGGGCTTGTATGAGAAGAGCCAATGATCTTTGGTCTATGATGTCAACGGGGTCATGAAGACTTTTTCTGTGCATTTTGCTCTTTGATCTTTTTGTTCCTTTTCTTTTTGTTTATTTTTTTTCTTTTTTTTTGTTTTTTTAAAAGAGATTACTTTCAGCACTATACTCGTGCTCATGTGCTTGCATTTGTATCATGTATCGTGTACTGTGTTTTGCATTTCAATTGCTTAGAGAAACACAGTGTGCAACAGTGTACCAAGAGCTTTGGGATGAGTAGAATGTATCAAGAGGGTGTAATTGAATAGGATAAGGGGAATATGATGGGAAATAGGGAATGTATCAGGATTCAGGAATGTACTTGTGAATGGATTGATTAACCCAGTTGCATGCGTCAGGAAGAATGTGATACCTTGTCATCATGATGAAGTGCATCTGTGTGTGAATGCCTTAGGTGTGTCATCCTGCAAACACAACTCCAAGAAGACAAGAAAACCACAAATGATTCGATTAACTAAGTACTTTAAACTTGAATACAACCAAGGGGATGGAGCCACTATGTGCAATTTCAAAGTAGACAAAATCATGAATAGCATCAGCTTCATTAGGGTCCATGAGACAAATTATGCAGCAAGTCTTTATGGAGCACGTACAGCCAATTGCAGCAACATATCTTTTCAAGTATCACTTGGTCATAAATGATGTCACCAGTTTATAGTCTTAGTAGACTATTGTGGGTTAGTTTCACATCATAACCCTTTGGACGGTGCCAGTTTAGCGTCGTAGCGGACAGTGCAATGCTAGTTTATATTCATAGCAGACTGTGAAGAGGAAAACTAGTTTATAGTCTTAGTGGACTTTACATACTATTTTTACATCATGGTAGATAAATGTGGTAGTTTAGTGTCATACCGGATGGAGCTCTATGGTGTCAGTTTACTATCATGACGCCAGGACACTCTATGGTGCCAATTTCAAGTCATAGCCCTAGGACCATTCTATGGTATCAATTTTAGGTCATGATGCCAGGACCATTACATACCTCAAGTTCATCAGACATAGTACCATTTCATGTATAGGTGATTTGTGGGATTAGCGAACTTGTTCCCATCCATGTCAGCAAGTTTGAATGCTTCGTTATTGTATGCCTTGGTGACTAAGTAAGGCCCTCTTCACCTGTGAGTGTTTTATTATGGCATCTACTTTTGTATGGTTTTATTGTTTTTAGTGTTAGTGTTACTGTTCTTCCAGGTTTTTTATTCATGAGTTGTTTTGTTATGTTTACCTGTTTGTTTGTTTTTCGTTCCGTTGTAGGGACATAGTAATGATGAGGCTGGCCCCAGTGGAGCGGGAGTGGATGATGTGGAGGATTTTGGGGGCTAGCCCCCTCCTAGTACTAATGTGTGAGCTAACTGCTAGTCCAGCTTTAACTACCAAATGTTTTGGATTTTTTATGTCTAATGGAAATGTATGAGGACATATGTAATGATATGGATTTAATCANTAGCTGAATGTAAAATGAGATTCCAAAATGTAGAACAAAACATAAGCCAGATATTTGTAAAAAGAAAAGTAATGAGAATGCATGAATTGAGATTCCAACTTGCAACATGTAAATGAAAATTTGACATAATGCAACGAGAGTTTGTAAACTTGCAACATATTCAGCGCTAGTTTAAGGCCATTTTGGGTTGTGCACATCAGTTTAGAGTCATGGTGGACCATTGTATTTGTATTGAAAAAAAGAAAGAGGGATTACTAGTTTTAGGCCATAGTGGACTGAAAGCAATAACAGTTTTAGGAGGCTTAAAAGGAATTGGCCATTTCTGACCATGGCTAGTTTAACATCATTGTGGACATTCGCTGGCAGTTTAACGTCATACTGGACGGTTGGTAGTTTAACGTCATTCCAGACGCTTGATAGTTTGCTCTAGTAATTGAGTTGTTTTTTTATTCTTTGTAGTTTGACATGAGGGGTGGGACATGTAGGTATGATCTTATACTCCCCTTCCCCTTTACTGAAGATGTCAAAAGGTAGCTCCGACCATGAGACGTCAGCGGGAATGGCTCCTATGTCTATGACATCTAGTGCTTCCTCAGTTCTAGTAGGATCATGGGTTAACGGTTGGTTTGTGTCTTGAAGTGTGCTCATGGTTTCTTGTTTAGGCTTAGAGAACTCAATCTCTAACCCTTGATCCATTCCTGAGTGCGAGGAAGTGAGTGATGTTGTCGTGTCCCCGTGTATGATGATTTCACTGCCCTCATAAGGTAGGTGGATTTCTTGATGGATTGGTGAGGACACAGCTCTAAGTTGAGCTAACCAAGCTTGTTCTAGAATCAGATTGAACCCCAGCATTTCATCAACCACTACGAATTGAACCGATGTGGGGAATTGGTCCCCTGCTACAAAATCCAAGGTAATCATGCCTTTTACCACGACACAGGAACCACTGAAGGATTTTAAAAAGGAAGTTGTTGTGGGCCGTATTTGCTCTGTAAGACCCAGTTTTTTGATGATAGGAAAAAGGTATTACGTTTGTTGCTGCACCGTCATCGACATGCACCCTACGTATCTTGAAGTGGTTGACTTGTATTGTTATGAACATAGGGGCTGTAGTGACCTCTCAATTTTTTCATCTTGCTTAATATCATTGTCATGAAATTCTAGGGATGTGGGCCTCGATTTTTGAGGTTGTGGGGACAGTACTACATAAATGGATGGCTCATTTATGGGAAGGTCCTCACTAACAGGAATCGAAGTCAACATATGCATGAGAGCTTCATGATGTACTAGTGAGGTCATCACTAGATCGTACAAGTTTAAGGAGGTGTTCTTTTGTTTCAAAGCCTGTGTGAATTGGGTCAATCACTCACTAGATCCTTACCACTTGGGATGCTCTTGTCTATGGAGACTTGGTCCATTTGACCCAACATTTGTATCTCTCGTGGAGGGATTCTTGTGTTAGTAACTAGGAATGTTGAGTTTGGGACACTGAGAGTGTTGGTATCCTTGTCTCAATGACTTGTGCTAGGCTCACTAGTGGACGGAACCATAGGAACAACATTTAGCAGTATGGGCTTCGGTGGTCCCAATTCGTGCCCATGATGTTCTTTCTCTAGGTACTCTCTTGTCAGCTTGTCAACAAGGCGCTCTCGCAAGGGTCGCGGGGGAACTGTAGGGGGTTGCATGTCAGGGTGTTTTGGCTCCCGGATCACAAAGGGAGTGGGTTAGGTTTCTAATGGCGTGGTTGCTACTACGAAAAAAGGAGGTACATGAATGAAGAATGGTTTTTGTGGTGCAAGGAATGTGCGTATGAAAAAAGGAGTTTGGGAAGGTGTTGAGGTAGATGTAGTTTCAGAAGACTTGCAAATTACAAAAGGTTTTCGAAGGATGTCTTGTCCATTGTCCACATGGATAGTGTTAATCACATATGGGGAGTCCTTAGTATTAAGAGGATCCTTATAGACCCCCATGGGTTGGTTTTGGGACTTTACTAAGTTTGCCTCGTCAAATACTATTTCACCCCTGTCAATCATGCGTTGTATATCTTGTTTTAAGGTGAATTAGTAGTCAGTTCCATGCCCACACCATTGGTGATACTTGCAAAACCTGTCCAAACTAAAGCCTCTTGGTATGGGGGGCTCATTGGCTATTGCTAAATTTGGGTTCTTAGCCAACTCATAGAATCGATCGTGTTTTTGGGATGCCGCGGGGGACATTTGTTTGTGTTTGATTAACCCAGCCCGTAGAAGTTGATCTAATAATTGTGAAGGCTTCATAGGAAAGGGTGTGTATTGGGTAGGATCTTTTTGTTCAAATGTATGAGTGTGATCCATGTATGTGGTTTTTTTTTCCTTTTTGTCCTGAATTGTTAGGTTGGACTGTCTCTGCCATTGCTGCTACTGTCGTTTTGGATTTATCCTTATCCTTCCTCATATGTTGGCTCCTAAAGGCTAAGTAAGCTGGGTCATTACTTGCTTGCGCCACCTCTTCTATGTTCTTAAATTGTGTCAATGCTTGACTAAAAGTACGGTTATTCAAATAATAAATTTTTGATTTGATGAAGTCATTCATGACAGCCTTAAGGATGGTAAGCAAGTATGTCTCAGGGATGGGCTCGTGAAGTTCATTCATGGCTGCACTCCACCTTTGGATAAATTTTTGTACTGGCTCTAATAGTGCTTTTTTAATCTAAATCAGGCTATCTAGTGTGGCTTCAGGCTTTAAATTATATTTGAAATAGGTAACAAACTGATGTAACAAATCCTCTAGAGAGGATATGGAGTTGCAGGGTAAAGCTTGGTATCATTCTAAGGCTTTTCCTGTAAAGGACATAGCAAATACATGCAAAATTACATGAGGCTAGGCTTGAAGCAATAGACATTCTAATTGAAATGTTACCATATGGACGTTTGGATCTCCCTCTTCATTATATTTGGTTAGTTGAGGTAATGGGATTCCCTTTGGTAAGGTTAACGGTGGAACTGAAGGGTTGATTGGGTCAGCTTGATAGAAGTCTAGCACCTTGACTTTCTCAATGTTTATAGTTTTAAGGTGCTTTACCTCCTTAGTTAATGAGTGCATCATTTTCTTTGTGTTTGCCCACTCTTAGATGGTAGGCAAACTGGTTGGTTGGGTAGATTGCGATTGGTAGTAGTTTAATTGTTGCATTGTCTATGGAACGTGAGACTATTGGATTGTTGGTTGTTGTGGAAGAGAAAAATTTAGAGATGGGATTGTAGGGTGTGGTACATTGTAGTGAGTAGGTTGGTATTGCTGAATAGCTGGTGAAACCCACAGCCTAGCCACAGGTTGTGAGGTGACACCCTGAACATGTTGGGCTGAAGTAATCAGAGGTGCTCCATGGGTTTATACTTATGGTATGTAATGGGTGGACATGGAAGATGGTATAACTGATGGCATCCCAATTACTTGAGGTCAGAAGATTGATCCTACATTACTTTGAGGAGGGGGTTGTTGGGACTATACTTGCGAAGGAGAGGATAACGTGGCGACTAGAGGTATGATGGAGATGGACGTATCAGATTGAATGTTGGGCATGGAGAAGGTGGGAATGGAAGTGGGTAGTTCCTATAGAGAAAATAGTGCTCGAGTGTTTGCGGATACAGGAGGAAGTATGGTTTCTTCCAGGAAAGGTTGGAATGATGGGTTTGTATGGGCATGAGGATTGACGGTATGGTATGAATCCCCATGCTCACATTGGGCAGCAAAGTCATCTTCCTCATCTCCGCTCTGAGGCTTTATCAGAGGTGGCTATAAGGTTTGATTCCTTACCATGAGAAGCTGAGATATGAGTTGATGATGGGGCTTGGAAAGGGGGATCATGTCAAATACTAAGGGAGTGAACTCATGACCTTCCTTGTAAATGAGCTCATAGATTCTCTTTGCTTCTCTTTCTATGCAATCAATAGGCAAGTTAGCTTGAATCTTCACAAAAATGAAGTTATATTGTTTTGGTGTGAGGATTTCATAAGTAGGGTCCTTTCCCTGTAGCCTAAGTAACTGGCAAGTTGAACCTTGAGGGTTTATCTGTTCAATGATAGTTATGGGTTCTATCGCAGTCACAGGGTTTGAGGTCCTAGCACCAAAGTCAGAGATTTGCAACATCGTTGTGTTGATCTAGGAAGATTCCATAGTGGCATATGTAAACTGGGCTTGACAAGCTAGGTGTGAGTGAGCTAGCTTGACAAGCTAGGTGTAAGTAAACTCGACTTGACAAGCCAGGTGTGAGTGAGCTAGCTTGACAAGCTAGGTGTGTACCAGGCAAGATGCAGGTTGCAAGTACTGAGAGGAGCTCACTATGATTGGTCGATGGTGGTGATGGGAACATTACTTGGTAGGCTATCTATGAAGCAGCTTGTTTAAGCAACGTGTGTATGCTATTTGGGTTCTGATGATGTAGTTACAGAGTTGAAGTACTGGTCGTAACATAAGAGTTTTGCAGGGTTGTACGCCTGCTTAATTTAACGTGAGCAGACTAGGTTTAGCATGAGTAGACTAGGGTGAACTTGAGCAAGCTGGGCTTAAGCAAGCTTAGCTTGAGTTTAGCACTTGGTCTGTGCAATGTTTAAAAGGTAGCGTGATCAACATTTTAACAGGACAGTAAACAAGTTGGCCCTCCTTCTAGCGCCAATTTATTGTGCTGACCAAAATCGTCGACGTGAGGCTGGAAGTGAAAAAAAACGTTGAAAGATTTCTAGAGAGACATAGCCAACCCTACCTTCGTGTGAGGGAAAGCTAGAAAAGAAAATGAAGGTAGAGTGCCTTGGATGGTCTGCACGCAAATCAACTAAGGACTTCCTCGAGCGTAAGCTATGACTTGCATTGGGGTTATCATAATTGGTGACATACGGAATGTAAACAAAGCATAACTACGACGGTGTATACAGAAGCATAAAATAGATCAAAATAGAGCAAACAATGTAATGGAAGGAAATAATAAACTATATTATATTGCTTAAACAAGGATGTGCACTAGTCAAAGCATAGTTGCATGTGTGGATGGTAAGTCAAGCGCTAAGCCTCGGAGTGATGTGCTTACGGTGCTTGGGTGCTAGGAGTCACATGCGCCTGAGCATCCAAAATTGCTATTCAATGCTCCCAAAGCCATCAGCCTCCAAAATTGCTAACCCCGTTTATGTGAATGGATGGGGTATTTATAAGGTTTGGCTAGGCTCAAGTGTGGAATTCATGGATGAGATCAATGGCTGAGAGATGAGAGGGAAACGGATCGTGTGATAGGTGTTTGATGGATAGCTGTGTGTGAATTGGACATGCGTAGGAAGGCTATGTTCTTGACCAGATGCACTGTATCTTACATCATGTATTGGCTTATGCAAGCTAGCTTACACCCATAGAAGCAAATAAAATTTGGAGCATAAGAGCTTGACAAGCTCACAAATGGTGAAAATTTACAATAAAAATGATGGTGTACAATAAGAAAAACTGACTCCAGTTCGCTTGGAACTTCTCGATCCATGGACTGACTGCTGTAGGATGCTGATGTGAGTGGTTTTGTGGCTATTTGAGGCATTTCTATTTTACAAAAGCTTCCAATGTGAGTTTATTTTTTCTTAGTGTGTCCTCAGTGTGTGTTTGGAGTGCTTTTGACTGGGCATGATCAGTACTCACACTAGACTCATGCTGCCAGCGTGAGCTCAGCATGACCTGAGCATGACCTGAGTCTGAGTAAGATGAAAATGATACATTTCACACCAAATTTTGATCTTTGAAGCCTATTCTTTGAGTGCAACAATTTCCTGACTATGGTTGACCCTGAGAGTGGACTACATGTTGAAACCTGAGCTTGGGTATGCCTCGATTTGAGCCACTTTTGGTAGCTCACGTTGCCAGCATGAGCTGAGCATGACCCCAGCGTGACCTGAGCATGAGTAACAAAATCTTTGTGGTTTTAGACCTAAAGTCTAGAATTCTAGAGGCTAGGACTTGAAGTAGTCATCAATGGACCTTGAGGATGGCTTGCACCTTCGAAGTCAAACCATTTTGACTAAGCTTTAAGGCTCTTGAAGTTTGTTCACGCTGGGCATGATTAGTAGTCACGTTGGACTCACGCTGCCAGCATGAGTTGAACATGACCTAAGCATGACCTCAACGTGACTAAGAAAATTTGTGCAATATGGCCCAAAATTCAAACTCTCAAATGTTGAAATTTGAAGTGGACAACAGTGGCCTTATGAAGATGACTTGCACCCTCAGATTGGACCATCTTTGACTTGATCTTGAAGTTGTTGAAGTTTCTCACGCTGAGGGCAAGCCTAGCTTGAAAAGCCCAGTGTGAGCAAGCCTAGTATGACAAGCCGATGTGAGTTCCATGCCTTAGTCAAATTTTTGCCTCCCAAAAGCTCAAAAGGCTCTAAGTTTTTCTCGTTTCGAAGTGTTAGGCCAAAATTAGTGGTGTTTCACACGTCAATTGATCCTTACCCTCTTAAGCACCCAGAGGTATGCTCTCAGTCATGGGGGGGGGGTGAAGCCTATGTGTAATTAATTAATTAATTAATTAATTAATTAATTATTTAATTAAGACTTTGCACCTCTAAAGGGAAGAAAAAAATAGCTTAAACTCCATCTTATCCCTTGATTATTTTTGGCTCTAACTTGTGAATTAACACTCCGGGGGATTTAATGGAATGCCCATGCCAGCATCATAACTTAGTCGAACTGAGAAGGTGTATAAGGACCATTTTGATCTACTTGTGCATAGTCTAATGGGTGGTTATGTTTGATTGCAGATGGCACCAAAACCAAGGCATCCAAGGGGCGAAGGACCATCATAACCTAGGGACAAGCGTCCATGAATAGGAAGAGGATGAGGTGTACAGTAACCAGAGCACATGGGGGGCTCTCATGCAACTGGCCCCCTCCATGAAGGTCCTAATGTGGAATCTATCCATTAGATTCCTGAAGAGGAGATTCCCAATGAGCAATCGCAAGGGGATGAAACTCCAGGGATAGCACCATGACTTGAGGTCACCCTGACCCAAGCATGTCTTGATGCTATCAAGCCATGAGAAGTGCAACGAATGGTCCTCCAAGAGTTAAATTTTGGACCATTTCTCGAGAACGCACCAGAAGATGTAAGACTTCAACTTCAAAACTCTCCTATGTTGCCAATTATCACAACTAGTGATGAATGGTACCTAGGGGAGACATACCTCTTCTAGACAAATCAGCAACTGGGATCTAGGGTAAGAATCAAGGACATCTATGTCTCTTACTCTGTAGAGGCAATAACACAAGCTCTAGGGTTTCCAGAGACTAGAGTAGATGTGGCAGAGATCCCGAAACAAGTAAACCCTAAGGTAAAGGGGGAGTGGATCAGGCAGTGCTATGGGGTAGATCGCAAGGAGTTTGACACTCTAACAACCATGGAGAGGGTGTATTCAAAGATCACATCTTACCACCTAAACCCAATGGTGATACCCAGCAAAATCACGACCTTCTTCACTCGTGCATGTGCCGCCCTAAGTGGGAAATTTCCAATGAGTCTTCCACAGTTGATATTCTTGGAAATTGAAAAGAGGTTCGCCGAAAGAAAATGTGGAAGACGAGCTCTCCCCTTCCCCTACCTAATTAGAAAGTTGTGTAAACAGGCAGGGATAGCACGGTATGCCAATGATACACTCCGGCACACCCCGATTGCCTCATGACATGAAATGATAAAGGATAGGACTCCTACCACTACACAGACGAAGGAAGAGTAGCAACCACCTCCACCACCTGCAAAAATAATGAGGTTGGGTTTAGGGTATTGCAAAACACATCCGTGAAATCTGACAATTGCTCTTAAGCTAGCAAGAGCAATCTGGAAGGACTGGTGGAGACGAATACCCTTCAGTCTATCACCTTGCAATGAGCCACCTGGAGCAAGTGGCTCGATTAGTCAGTTTGCTAGAAAGAGTAGGGCTGATGTTCTCTACTGCTTGAACGCAAGTGCCAGTAAGAACAGATCCTAGCATCCAAAAGGTAATAGTATCAACTCAATAGCTATTCCCTGAAATCTTAGGGAATTCCGCTACCTTCTCGATATGCTTGGAAGATGGCAAGGGGGCGAAAATCCTGGTGATGCAGCACCAAGGATAAGAGATTGTGGTTGAAGTGGTTGCTGATATGATTACTATGGCTCTTAATGCATTGGCAACGCCTGTACTAGATGTACATGGGCTTCAAGATGTATAGGCATCCGCCAGAACCTCATGTAGTAGGATTAATGTAGCACAACACGAAGAACTGTTGGACCAACTGGTGGGAACCGAGCAACCACTTCCAAATGTCTTTGACCTTCTGGATAACATCACTACAACCCAGTCAGAGTTGCTTTTGGCAAGGGGGAAGAGCCTCATTTTGGAAGGGCAACTTGAAGCTGCTCAAGCCACTTGTCAAAGCATGACAACAGAAGTCGCCTAGTTAAGAACCCAACTTGCCGATCCAACTCTTATCAACCATGAGCTCATAAGAGATGAATCTTTTCAATAGCTTTAGGTTAAAGTTCAGATAGTTAAGGATGAGCAAGAGTTGGTAATCTTTGATAAGTATTTGGTAGACACTCAGAAATATCATTTAAATAAGGACTTGATAGAGGTTTGCCAGGAGAACGTTAGGTTGACTACAGAGGTCTATTGCCTGCGTAATGTTGGTGCTGAAAATGAGCACATGGCAAATTTTATTCACCAACAGTAGGAAGAGCTAGCCAAGGTGAATGCAGATGTGAGACTTTTGGCCATTGAGAATTGAAGTCTATCCATGGAGGAGGTTCGATCTTTGTGACAAAAATCTACCATCGAAATCACTGCTTGGAAGAACGAGGTCCTAAAATTTGAAAAAGTCAAGAATCATTACAGGGACCAAGTGGGATTGCAAAAGGAAGTGAATGAGAAATAGATTCAAGTCACAAAGGCTAAGCTAAACCAAGTGCTCCAACAACTCTGAGAAGGAGGTGAGGTATAGCAACCTATCTTTGATGGGTTGAATGCCTACAATCAAGCTAAAATCTACCTCAAGGAACTACAGATTAAGGAAATGATAGAGTATATGAAGCTTGCCAACCTTCGCTATACAAACCTAGCTATGCTCACAGCTGGGAGACCATAGTTTGATTTGGAGAAGCAATTGGCCACCTCGTATTCTTTATATGAGGGCGAGTTCCAAGCACACAAAGCGACAAAGTAGAAATTGGAAATAGTAAACACGGAACTCAAGGTTCTCCGCACAAGTTTTGAAGGAAAATGTGTCGTTGCAGAGAACTTGGCCCATCAAATGAATGACTACTAGTAGCTGCAGACATTAATCTAAGTGTTCGACATCGAATAGAAGTAGTTCGTAGCCTAGTTTGTCAACTTAAAAGAACTCTGCCCGACGCTGCCATGCCCTTGGGAGGTTCCAATTCTAGCACACATTGGTGAAGCCGCCTGGACAGTGAATGATCTTAGAAGCAAAGAGAAAAAAATGAGGACCCTCTTGGAGGCTTTCTAGTTGCCTCTAGAAGTTGCAATTGCCATGGGGCAGCCATCATTCATGCCACCACTACCGCATGGGCCAGGGGCTGGTGAAGGTCCGTTGGAACCATCGCCACCAAGGACGATGTGATCTTCTCCAGTAATTTTTTCATTCTTTTACACAACAAAGAGTCCAAGATCAACAGGGTGTTCAATTTTATCTCTGAACACCACCATTTTTGTAATTTTTCCTTCTCTGTATACTCAGGCACTTGAAGGGTCAGTCAGTTGATGTTGTGTCATATGTGTGTGTCATGTGTGTGTCAAATCATGTGTGTTGTAAATAAAAGTTCATACCTTCCAAATTGTAAGAGGAAACTCAAGGACAATTTTTTACTCAGTTGTGGAGGTATCCTGAAGTTCTAGATGGTCGATGCGTTTACTATGCCACATATACGGGACCCCATATATGCGGCTGTGTTGATGTGACCCCGTTGACGCATCCTTCCATGCGTCAACGTGGCCCTGTTTACGCGACACCTGTTTCGGCCTAGAAATAAGTGGGCTCCCACCCCACTTAGGTACCTTTTTGTTAGTTGTATCAAAGCTCTTATATTTTGTTCCCACGAGAGTTAGAATATTTTCCAAGTGCCCACAATAGGTGTAAGAAAGGTGTCCGACTCTTTATTCGAGCGTTGATGTACCTGAGCCCATTGGTGTGAATGGCAATAAAGATGAGCTTTTCAATCATTCCTTGCAGCAATTGGACTTAGTCATTTAATGCATTTAATAGTTTAATATTTCTATGCTTTAATAGTCATTAAGTTTCTCTTGTTATTATTTTAATCATTATCACTCATTCATAGTTCGTAGGAATCATAAGTACGACCATCTCGAACATAAACCCAACGCTTGGCAACCTAGTGACGCTTAACGTCTGGTAACCCAGTAGTGGTTAGGGGATGCTTAGGATGTGCATGGAATATGGTATTAGATACTTATTGTAGGAAGAGTTAGGACCTAGATTAGGATAATTATAGATTACATAATATCTTATTCCTTACTTTCCATTACGAGAATTAGATACTAGAAGATAAAGTAAAAAGCCATAAAAATCAGTTGCCTCAATCTCAATTAACCATTGCCACTAGAACATCACAAGTGAGGTTGGGAAGACAACAACCATTCTAACAAAGGGTTTTGCTGGTAAAGGTCTGGTGTATGCAAAGTTCTTACAATCTATGGAATTCGACCGAGTTGCATGTGAACGCCCATGATTCGCATGGTTGGGCATAGAGGTACCTAGCCGCTCATCAATTACTTTATGCTTTTTTATATTTATTGTGGTATACTATTTGAATTTGACATGTGATAATTGTTTTGCATTTCAATTGCTCTTTGCAATTTCCTCTATCTTTATTTTAGGCTGTGATTTTTGTAGGATCTGGCCTTACTCTCTCCACTCATCTCAACTAACTCTCCACTAGATCTAACCTTGCTCTCTACCAATCACAACTCACTATTTTAAGTATTAATAATTTTCAATTTTGTTTTTTCATTTTTTTGATTTAATATATTTTACTATTTACAGTTTCTGCTATTTGTTCATTGAATTTGAAATTATCCCATTATAGAATTTCCTACAAATCCTTTATAGATCTCATTCCAGTATGAAAAAACAAAACCAACAACCTGAATTTACAAATATACAACTTTTAGCTATAGAGGTTAACATTAAAATTACAAAATATGAGGTATTCTATTTCTATTTTATGCAAAATGAACATTTTTTTTCTACTTATGATTTTAATTTTTTTCCACCATCTTCTAATTTCAACTTTAATTTTAGTATAAAAAATCAATGAATTGGTATAGGCAATGAAAATATCAAGAATGAAAAAAATAAAAATTGGAATTAGAAAAACTAACAAAGGAAATTGTTAATCAATTACAAAGAATCAGACCAACAAAAAACATTAAACATCCTTAGTAAAGGTAACAAATTTTAGATTATATTTTTTGTCATTTTTCAGATCAAATGTCATTAAGGTATTCATTAAGGAACCATCATTTGAAGTGATGGTAATGTACTTATTTCTTAAATCATAAAATTAATATTTTTAATGCATAGTTTTGGAGTAATGAAGCCATTGCAAAGTTATGAAATAATGATGCCAAAAACAAAAAGACTTCTGATGGGTCACAGTTCAGTTGGCAACATCAACAAGGCCTCATCAACTAGGCCTTATTGATGCATCATATCTTGCATCGATGAGGCCCCATTGACATAGTGTCTATTCTCAACTAGAATACGCATCTACCAACTATATTTATAGTAATTTAGATTTTAGTAGTAGCGAAGCTCTTGTAGTTTGTTCATTTGAAATTTAGAATTTTTCTCCTTAGTGCCGGAAGCAAGAGTCATTGAGTGTACAAATCTTTATTTGAGCATTGTTGTACCTAAGCACGATAGTGTCTATGGCAATAAAGATGATCTTTTTGATAAACCTTGCAGCACTTTGGATAGATTAAATATTCTATTTATGCATTTAATGTTTTCAATTATTTATTAAATGTTTTTAATTATTTATTAAATATTTTCTAGTAATTAAGTTAATGAAGTAATTAAGCAAGATAGATTAAACACATAAGTATGACCGCTTCGAGCATAACATGTATTCGCTTGGTAATCCCAACAGTGTTATTGCTTAGTACTCCCAGTAGCGTAGCGCTTGGTAACCCAGTAGTGGATAGGTGGGTTTAGGACATGTGCGAAAAGTGAGACCAGATGCTTATGTTATGACTAGTTAGACACTATTTAATTAGTTAATCCAATTACTTTTATTTCTCTTCAAACATCAAACCCATAAAATACAAAATGATAAAAATTAGATGTCTTAATTACACTTGACCATACCAGTGTACATCACAAGTGTAATTGGAAAGACAAAAATTGATCTTAGGCAAAGATTCACTTCCTAGAAGACCGGTGCACCAGAAACTGCAAAGTTTGTGGAATTCAACTAGATTGTACATGAATGCTTGTGATTCGTATGGTTGGGTGTAGGGGAACCTCACTGCTCATCACTAGCACCATTGCCAGGGACTTTGTTTATTGAAACGTGTGTTATCTAGGACTCATGAATGTTATTTATATCATTGTACGAACTCAAGGACAACATCACTTTCAATGACATATAAACTACTAAGCACACTAATAATTTTATTCTTTTTTCAAAATGTCTTCTTCTTCCCACAAACGTGAAGATGTCAAACCGCCAATTCCATAGGAGTGCAAAGTGGTATATACTCATCTAGATGAGTATCTACTAGACTTCACCTTTATCCTACATCAAGATGAATAGTTATGATGGCATGATATGGAGGGCAACATTGTCTTGCCCCCTAATCGATCTATTCCTGGGATGCTATTTCAAACCCTTAAAAAGTTGGGCATTATAGATTTTCACAAGGAATACGTTGTGAATGGTTATGACACTCGAAACTACTATTCCATCGAAACACAACACAAGCAAGATCAACATTAGGAGAAGCTCCATGAGGATATGAAGGGGAAGCATTTCACTAATCCTTTATTCCTACTAGATCAAGATGACAATGAGGATCCTCCCTTTGAAGGTTTTCAACATGAAGATTCTTCACCTCGTACTACTAGTGATGAGGATGTGACCCTAAACCTGCAATTCACTATTTATAAACTAGGTTCAAGATAAAGTGACAACCAAGGTATGGACTTGGGCAAGCATCACAATGGCAAGGGATCTAAGGATGGTGATTGTAATAAGCAAAAAGTGGTGGCAGTGGTAGTCCACCTTCCTCTTCATCCTCTTCATCCAATTCTAAACATTCCTCTTCATCTGATGGTTCTCATAGAAGCCACCACTAAAATAATCATGATGAAGGTGATCAACGTGACAAGAATTCCTATGAAGGCCACCAAAACTGAAGGGGTGGCCAAAACCATCATCGACACAATGATCATGATGAACCTTTGTTGGTGACTCAAAGCATGCTCAGCATTGTAGAGGCAGTTATAATTCCAACTGGGCATATGAAAGATAGTCAAATTAAGCATTTAGACATGAACAATATTCCTAGTTTTGAGGGGGGATACAATTCTGATCTACATACACAGCTATAAGCTTTCCAGAATGCCTATGCCTTATAGAATATAGAAAATGAATGGCAAAAACTCAAGCTTCTCTCTAGGACACTCATCAAGGAAGCTAAATGCTGGTACCGATCCTTGGAGCTGGAATCAATTCATTGATGGAGTACCATGTTAGAACTATTTAATGAAAAATACCAGATGTATTCCAGAGTGTCTAATTTGAGAAGGAAAATCCAAGGCTAGAAATAGGAAACACATGAATCCTTGGATGCTGCCATGGGTAGATACTATTCACTCTTACATTGATGTCCTAGCCATGGTTATTCTCAGAGGGAACAACTTCACCACATCATAGATGGGCTTAGAGCAGAAACTAGAAAAACTCTTGAGGTGTATGCCTAAGGGAGATTGTTTGAACTGAGAACTCATCAAATCCAAAGGTTAATTGAGCAAGTAGCAAAAGAAGAAGGTGAGCTACAAGAAAGGGAAAGGGTAGAAGAGTATAATAGGGACCCTTCCATCATAGAATGGAAAGCCCAATTTTGTGACGAGGAGGAGTCACTACTCGATGAAGTGGTGAATAGAAAAACCTTGCCTATCCAAAAATCTGTTTCTAACATTTCAGCAAAGGTTGATAAATTATGGTACTCTTTGAATGAAAAATTTCAAATTTCTATGAAACGTTGAAGAATCCAAAGACCAAAATAGTGATTGTAACTATAGAAGGTAAAAAGAAGCTGAACAAGCCTACCAAAGAGGTAAGGGAAAAGTTGTAGCCATAGAGGAAGTTATGAAAATTGACTCTGATAAGGAAACTTATTGTGATATCTATTAATATGAACATCCAAAATGATGTTACCCTCTAGTGTCACACTTACAAGAGTCTGGAGTGTATGCATTGAATCCTTAACTAGCATGTAGGCAAGCACTTGGACAATTGCCTTATCCTCAAGACAATCCAAGATAGTTCCACCAACAACAACAACCTTATTACACAAGTGGAACTCCTCCACAACCTTATGAACAATATCAACAGTGGTAACAACCACAATGGTGGAGAATACTACTATCAAGGTAGTAGTACCCTTATAGGCAACCAGATCCATACAGGTACTATGTTCAGCAACCCGTATCTCTAAGAAGTTTTGCAAGTCATACCTCATTTTAGCATCACTATTACCCTCGAGAGTACCACCAAACATGTTCACCATGTACTTAAGGGAAAAACCTAGATCCATATCACCCTCTACATCCATCTGCACACACACCTCCATCTTCAACCCAATTACCTCCTACTCCATCCATGTAGGATGAGATTCCTCCATAGCCACAACAACGAAATGCTACGAGGGCTATCAGCTTTCTAGTCAAGTGGTTCAGAAAATTGATCTAGAAAAAGATCCTTCTTTGGACCCAAAAGTCCTCTCCAACCCTCACAATCTAGTCTAGTTGATTGTCCTACATCTCTAATACCCTCATCCATTGCATCAAATACCTTTGAGTGCCCTTCCAATTAAGTGTCACCTTGGATTCACATTGTAATGCTAACTCATGCTATTTTCTACTACATCAAGGTTGGCAATCTTTCCACAAAAAAATATGATCCAAAACGTCCACTCATTTACTTGTAGATCACTGGACATGAGCCATGCAAGGCTCTTTTTAACTCTGGTTCCAAAGTTAATTTCATCTCCCATGACATGTACAAGGCCTGGAACCTACCACCTCTCAAGAAGAGCAACATCTATCTAGAATTGGAAAATCAGTCAATTACTATTCCTCTAGGATTAGTAGCGGACATTGTGACCATAGTTTTTGGGTGGTCCTATCCTACTGATTTTATGGTAATCAAGGTTGAAAACTACAAAAGTGACTTCCCAATCATTATTGGAAGAGCTTGGTTTAGCAGGGTCGATGCACATATGGGCATAAGGGATCTCTCTCTGGAAATATATAAAGAAAATGAATTGGACAAGATAGATAACAAGCATATTCCATGCATCGCATACAACGATAATGGGTGTAATTTTGTGCAAAAGATTTGGTCCATCAAAAGTACATACATTAAGACATGCAATCAGTTCGCATAAGAAATTAATATTCAAAGGTTTTTGTATGTAGCAACCACAAAACATGAGGGAACCTAGTGGTTGATAGCTAACTCAAATAACAACACATTATGCATGGAACCAACTGAGAGAGTAACATATGCTTATGTTGAAGGCATAGACAAACTTAAAATTCATTTCCAATTCTTTGAGGAAGATGATGATACTTGTTAGGGAGAGTTGGAAATCCCTGATAATTTTAAGCAACAGCCCTTAAAAGCTGTTGAAGGTGATTAACAAATGATCAATAGCCTTTACTTGGTCATATCTTAAGCTAATAATAATCAATCCAAGGATATGGCAGCATCGCATTTACATTGACTTAGCCATGAAGCCTAGAAGGTAGCCACAGAGGCAGCTAAATCCCAAATTGAAGTAGATCATCAAGAAGAAAATTGAACAACTCCTCAAGGTGAGGTTCATCTATCCCATTGCATATAGTGAGTGGGTTAGTCCACTCATAATTTTGCTAAAGAAGGATGGCAAATAGTGGGTCTGCATCGACTTCAAGCTGTTAAATATGACAATGTTTAAAGATCATTTTTCATTACCATTTGTGGATCAAGTATTGGACACCATATCTAGGCATTGTTATTATAGCTTCTTGGATGGTTATAGTGGCTATAACCAAATCCAAATTGTGCTAGAAGATCATGCTAAGATAACATTCACAAGTCCTTGGGGAGCTTTTGCATATTGTAAGATGCCATTCGATTTATGCAATGCCCCTACAACATTTCAATGCTTGGTCCTTAATATTTTCCAAGAGCAAACTGGTAGTGGTGTGAAAGTCTTCATGGATGACTTTTTCACCTATGGAGCTACATTTTCCTTGAGTAGGCATTAAAGAGATGTGTTGAAACAAACTTACGATTTAATTGGAAAAAGAGCCATCTCATGGTCCAAGAAGGTATTGTGCTAGGGCACTAAATTTCACAAAAAGTTATTGAGGTAGACCTAGAAAAGATAAGGGTCATCCAAGGAATAACACATCAACTAAAGATTGTTAAAGACGTTTGGTCATTCCTTGGACACATTGGCTACTATCGGTGATTCATAAAGAATTTCTCTAAGATTGCAAAACTGTTGGTAGAGCTTACAAAGAAAGATGCACCTTTCATTTGGTCCAAGAAATGTGAACATGCATTTCAACAATTAAAAGAGAAACTCGTAGAAACACCAATCCTACAAGCACCATACTAGTCTTGACCCTTTCACATCATGCCAAATGCATCTAACTATGTGTTGGGAGCACTGCTCATGCAAAAGGATGATAAGAAATGCTCATATTATATCCACTACACAATGGGAGCATAGTTAAATTACACCACCATGAAAAAGGAACTAATGGTAGTGGTGGACACTCTGGAAAAGTTTAGGCACTATGTGCTTTGCTACAAAGTATTTGTGCACACATACCACAGTGTAATTCACTTCCTCATGAACAAGCCAACAGTGAGCCCTCATGTCATATGGTGGCTCGTGATCTTACAAGAATTTGATCTCATGATGGTAGATCAAAAAGGGACCAAGAATGTGGTCCCTGATCACCTCTCTCACTTAAGATGGGATAATAAAGAGGAGGAGAGCCTACTCTCTAACTAGTTTCTAAATGAACTCCTCTTTATAGGAGCAATAAGTGAACAAATGTGTGTAAAGACAACATGGTACAATGACATCCTTACCTATGTTCTCACTCAGAAGATTCCACAAGATGTTGACTTTAGAAACAAGCAACAATTTCTTCATTGGGCTAAATATTTCATTGATATCAATGAACACCTCTACAAGGTGTGTGTAGATGGCCTGATTCATTGGTATGTCCTTGACAAAGATCAACTATGTGTTCTTAAGGATGCTCACAAAGGACCTTGCGGAGGCCACTATGCAGGGAGATGCATGACCATAAAAATCCTGATGGTAAAATACTATTGGCCTACAATATCCAAGGATGTTCATCAATTCGTCAAGAATTGTGAATGTTGTCAAGAAGATGGGGAGATAATTGCTCACATGGAAGATCCTCAATAGTGGATTCACCCACTATAACCTTTTGATATATGCGGCATTGACTTCATGGATCCCATCACACCCATGTCTAATAGAAAGGCATATATTTTAGTAGCAGTTGACTACTACACAAAATGAGTAGAAGAAACAGCTGTTAATGATTGTACATCATCCATTGCTACCAGATTCATATAATAAAATATTGTGAATAGGTTTGGGGTGCCACATTTACTAATTTCTAATAATGGAACTCATTTCATAGGTGCCACTTTTAGAAAGTTAATGCAATGCTTGGGGGTTGAACATAAATTAACAACACCCTACCACCCCCAAGCCAATGGTCAAGTAAAGGTAACCAACTAGGAGATCACAAAGATACTAATGTGTACTATTAGAAAATATAGGAAGGATTGAAGTACAAAACTTAACGATGTACTCTAGGGCTATCATTCAACATGGAAACTTCCTATTGACTACTCTCCCTACAAGTTAGTGTACAGAAAACTTCCAATGCTTTTGATTCAATCTGAGCTTTGTACACTCTCACCAGCCTGTGATCTAAATCTTGACCTAAGTTTAGCATAGAAAGAAAGATTGATCAACCTAAATGTATGAAAACTGATTAGTGGCCTTTATCTTTTAATGAGGTGCACAAGGCATTCAACAAACAACATCATGACCTTGGAATCAGGAAAGTAAAACTTCAACTAGGAGATAAGGTCCTCTACTAGAACCTGACACATGTATCCCAAANTTTATTTTACAAATTTTTTATTTTTATTTTTCTAATTTTACACCATCATTTATACCTTTGAAATTTTTTTAATTATCTTACACTTTCTTATATATTTTACTTTATTTTGTTTAAGTATGATATTTCCTCATTTTTGCTAATAAAATTACTTTATTGCCACAAGACCTAGTGCTATTGTTGTTGTTTACTAATGATGGTTTGTGCTTAATGTTGTGATTATTGATGTCTAGTTTCTATTCTTGAATTCTGATGTCTGATGACTTTGATATGGTTTATTTTTCATGAAACAAGCAATGAGTCCATGTCATCTGCTCATTCGATAAACTCTATGGTTTTTCTTATTTTGGGAATTTGAGGTCCCTTCCATTAAAGAAACATTTAATCAATTGGTGACCTTGGTAGTTTCAGAATTAAAAAGGATTCAAAGGTTTGTAAAGGATGTGACTTCAAGGAAACTCAATACTCATTGTACTCTTCTACTTTCTTGAGTGCTTGAGTGTTTGTCATGGACTTCTTACAATTTCATTCCAACCACTGATAGGAAGTCAAATAAAGTCTTTGTATGGTGTAGTTTCCATTCAAAAAAAAAATGATGACAATTCAAAGCACACCCCTTAGACCAATAAATGAATAAGTCCTTGCATGGTGTGGTTCCCATTTCGAAAAAAAAAACAATGGAAATTCAAAGCATACCCCTTGGAAAAATAAATGGACTACAAGCATTGGTTATGGGACTCAAAATACACATAACTATGCATGAAGGTCCCCTCTAACTAAGGTCCTTTCTCACTTTCTACTTCTCTTTTTTCTTCTCCTTATGGAATGGTGGTTATCTTGTGGAAGCACTCTCATGTCTCATGTGGGTGGATCAATCTTAGGATGGCAATGCGAAGTCACTAAAAGCGGATGGTTTTGGTTTGGACTAAGGATGGAACTTCCTAGGTCATTTTAAACACACATTCCATAAGGGGCTTCTTATGACCTTAATTTAGAACTCCATTCAACCTTCTCTATCATCCATCCATGCTATCATAACTCACCTCACTATCATGTTCTATGTTATGCTCTATGTCTTAGTCTGATGTGTTTGAATTCTTAAGTAGATTCTTTTTGGTTGGTCCTTAACTTCTCATAATCAGTAAATTGAATGTGGGGCCCACAGACTCCATAGTTGAGGTTATGCAAGGGCAACAAGGACATGAGCCTACTATGGGGAGGGCCCACTTGCATAGCTCTTGGTTTGGTAAGTTAAGGTTCCTTACCTTTAACATTACTAGAATCCTATCTTTCACATATTCCATTAAGTATTCCACTCAGTGCTCCTTAACCTTTTATTTCATTCATTCCCCAAATTAATTTTTCTACATTTTTCCAAATTTATGAGCTTAAACACCCTCTTCTCATGTTTCCATACTATTCTTGGCCTTTTGAGCTTTCATTTGATCCCACTTTCATTAAAAAATTCTTTGTATTTTGCAAGTTTGACCAAAGTCAACAATCATCTTTGGTGATTAACAACTGCATTAACGAAGCCTCGTCAACGTAGTGCTTACATCCTATATATATACCACCATGCACTTAAGAATTTTTTGTCATTTTCTCATAACACAGGGAGTTTTTGCAATTTTTCAGAGCCCATAAATTCCCAACCGTTTGTCCAAATCACTTTGCTCTTCGACCTTGCACTTACCGAAGGTAAGCTCTTTATCATGGAGCTACAAACCTTAAGGTTTCTGATGAAAATTTTTAAAAAATTTTCTAACTTCCCCAAAGGATTAATAACCTTAACAACATATAAACATCAATTTTTTTCAACAATTAACCCTTCCAACAACCTCCAAGATGGTTTATTAATGATAATGCATAAATAGAATAATAATTGAAGTAATTAAATCAACCATAATCACAACTTAGCTAAAGTGTAAGTATCCTTAAGAGATAAAGGTATTCCAATTACTTCATGTTACACAATGATTACTAACCCATGGTCTCATTGTGATTATAGATGGCACCAAAATGGAAATGCTTGTAGGAAGGAGAACCCTCTCAACCAAGGGAGAAGCAGCCCAGAGCTAGAAGGGGCCAACAAGAACAAGCCCAAGAACCACCAGAGGCAACCCATGCAATAAGACCTCTTCATGAGGAGCTTGAAGTGGAATTTGTTTGATAGATTCCAAAAGAAGAAGTGCCCACAAAATAATCACAATGAGGAGAAGTGCTTGGACCCACCCCAAGGCTTGAAATCACTTTGACTCAAGCCTACCTTAACATCATTAGGTCCCAAGAAATTCAATGATCAATTCTACAAGAGATCAACTTTGGGCCATTCCTAGAGAAAGCTTTAGCAAATGTCAAGACTCAACTGCAAACCTCTCCCATGTGGCCAATCATCACATCCAGTGGAGAGTGGTGCATGGGAGAGAGATACCTCTTCTAGAATAATAGAAGTTTGGGATCCATTGTTAAAATCAAGGACATTCAAGTGTCCTACTCAAGAGAAGCTATCGCATAGGCACTTTGGTTGCCTAACACCGGGACAGTTGGTAGAACTATCCATGAAGGATGGTCCTAAGGCCAAGAAGGAGAGGACCTAGCAGTGCTACAGGGTTGACTATAAGGATTATGACACACTCACACCAGCAGAGTGAATTTATTTCAAAATTGCAACCTATCACCTCAATCCAATAGTGAGGCCAAGCAAGGTAACCGCTTTCTCCGCCCGAGCATGTGCCACTCTAAGCGGAAAATTTCACGTCAACCTTCCACAGCTAATATACTTAGAGATCGAAAAGTGCTTCAGGAAAAATGAACATGGAAGGAAAACCTGTGACATCTGAAAATGTCAATGGCTAGAACACCGAGAGGTCCATGGGCATATAGCCTAACCTCAAATCCGTGTGAGGGCCGTGTTGGGAGAAATGGAAATGAGGTGCCCTAAATGGTCTGGTCAATCAGATAGAGACTAACATGGTGTAATAATAATCATTTTTAAAAAGAGTTTTTAATGAGCTTCGTGCAGGAGCTAGGACAACGAGGAAGAACGTAACGTATTGTGAATATGCAAATGCATATCGACAGTAGAAGAAAGTGCAAGAAAGATGCTGAAAAAATTTGAAACAAATGCTGAGAATATAGAACTAGAGTTTGAAGGTTGAGAAATGCATCACCTGAAGATCGAGGAGTGCAACTTTTGATTGAATAATGTTTGAAGCTGGTACAAGGCATTTAGATAGGCACAACGGCAATGTAGTAGTGCGGTCACAGTCTCTGGGACATCACAAACATGGTGTTGGCAACTGCAGGAAAGGCTAAACTTGCTGGGTTGGTTATCATCATGCTGTGCAGGTGCAAGGAAGATTGTGTCATAGTGCTTGCCAAGGTATCAGGCTCAAGTTATTAGGTGCAGGAGTAATGAAGGTGCTAGGGATGCTCAAATACTCAATGCTTAAATGATTTGCCAACCCCTAAAATGCTAATCATTGGGTTATTTATAGGGCTAGGGTTGACATGAGATGTGGACTAGGTGCCATGTAGCCTGGGTCCCATGTAACATGGGCATGGGCGAGTCACGCTGACATGTTACACTCAAAATGTTATGCTCTAAGTGTTAAGCTCAAAGTGTTACACTCTATAGGATAGGAACAGGAACTCAAAAACTACCAAACTGTGACCACATAGCCTAGACTGCATGTGCCAGAGCCTGATAGACTATCATGTACCTACAAACAGTGTCAAAAAAAATGCAACTTGGAGTCTACACTTTGGGACTATGTCTTCCCCCTCTTTCAAGTAGGGTTAAGCATAGGAACAATTTTGGGGATCAATGGAGGTGCAAAAATGATGCAAACTACTAGTCTTGGTTGCCGAAGGGATGTTGAAGCTGAAATAAAGGTCGATGCTGAGTTCTAGAAGCTTTAGGAGGAATTCAAAGGCATTTTCCATTTGTCATGCTATCTACGCTGCATAGCATAGTAGAGTGTAGCAAATTTTAACTTGTCATGTTGTCTATGGTGCACAGTGTAGCAAAGCATAGCATAAGTTGTCAAGATAGCTTAACAGATCCTTGTCCAACACTTGAAAAAATTTGGCCCTGAAACTTGTGTCAAGTTGGCTATGCTGTGTAGCATAGCAGAGCGTGACAGCTCACAAGATAGAAAATTTGCCAAACTGTTTCTTCCATCTTGAGTACCTTTGCAGGCTCTAACCTAGTGCTTGGGTGAACTAGCAACTGGGACATATGTCAAGCTAGGCAAGCTAGAAAGTGTAGCGAACTTGATAGTCTAGGAGATAGAAAATTTGCCAAACTATTTGGTCCATCCCAAGTGATCCTTGACCACTTCTGGCTTGACATTTGTGCAAACTAGCCATGGAAGTGTGTGCTACACTAGTTATGCTGTGAAGTGTAGTAAGCAGACTTAGAAAAAATTTTCAAAAATCAAGACTTCAAGTGTGCTATGTTGTCTACGTTGCATAGCATGACACTAGACTTAGAAAAATTTTTCCCAAGCTTTGAAACTTAAACAAATCTACCACTAAACTATAGGAGCCCAAAATTGGTGGTGTTTCATTAGCCCCTCTTTGTTGACATCTGGAGGATTAACATGAGAGACATTGAAAAAGAATATGAAACACCACGATGAACATGATACCAACACCATTCGCTAGTACCCACTTGGACAATGCTTCATTGTATTTGAGAGTGCTAAAGTAATGAAGTATTATAGGAAGTGCTAAAGTAATGAAGTATTATAGGGAGTGATATAAGGAGATGGGTCAAGGGATAATGGATGTAGAGGATCACTGTAGAATGCAACATCATAATGGATTATCACCAAAGCATTATCACTCATTGGAATGCTTGTGAGGGAGTCATCATGCAAAGGTGGCCTACCGTTTGGATTTTGACCTCTCGTTGAAGTGCTTGTGAGATGGTCGATCCAGGGCTGAACTGGTTGCAAGATGGAAACTATGCCATTTGACTTGGTCACTTGGCTTGTCCCATTTTCTTTTCTCTTTTTTTTTTGTTTTTTTTCTTTTTTTTTCTTTTTTCTATCTGTCTTTTATTCTTTGTGTTGTTGGGCAAACTGTGCGCCACCATTTGCTTACAAGCAACTACATCGCATCTGTAGGATAAGTGTTTCCTCCTCGGGATGAGTTGTGTTACATCCTTTTAGCACTTTGACCAGCCCATAAAGGCTTTCCATAGGATAAGTTGCATTGGGGAAGCTTGCAAGGGATGTAGGGAGTCTATCATGGGTTTAGCAGCTAACTGTAGGAAAACTTTCATATGCATTGGGGAAGCTTGCAAGGGATGTGGGAGATTGCAAGATTAAGAGGTAGAGATTAGTTTGGCTAAGGAGATAGTAAGGATGTGCACTCTTAAGTAGCTAGGCAAGCTAAATTGAACACATCAGAACAATGTGGTGCCTTGCCACCATGATGAAACACACCCTTGAACGGTGCCACCCAGGCTTCATCCTGCAAACACAACATAAAGAAAACAAGAAAAACAACCACCACATGAGATGAGGGCAAAGTCTTGTTTGCTAGGAGCATTGTGAGGGTTGCAAGTGCTACATTAGTTACGTGCAATGTCCAAAGCAGAAAGGCCAGTGCAGGCATTAGTGGTGGTAAGCTAGAAAGATCTAGTAGCCACACCAAAAGTAAGCACTCAAGTGGCTAGAGGTAATGATGATGTAAGTGCTCAAAATTTCTCACCAAAGGAAAGAGCCAAGAAACCCAGCAACATGGTAGAGAATTGCATTGCTGGACATTCTTCTAGGCTCAAGCATGGTGAGGATTAGAGGATGGTAATGCTATGGATAGGCCACAATACTGCTAGGACTCTAGCGAGTGCTGCTAATGGCGAGAGCTACAACCAAAATGATTGGCAGTGGTGACGGTAGCTTCAAAAGGTCAGTAAGATGCCAAGAATGGTGATGCTACAAATGTCCCAAAGGGTCTTTTCTTGATGATGTGAACTTTATTTTGGAACTACAACACCCCATCCCATCCTACCTAAGAGGTGTGGATGAATGATAGAGAATTAGAAGCATGGTCGCTTACTTGTCCGCAGAACTATGTATGTTAAACTGTAGGTGCTAAACTACGAACCTAGTTTTAGGTCTTGGTAGATCACCTATTGTGCTAGTTTAAGGTCCTAGTAGATCGTGATCCCAGTTTAAGGTCTGGGCGAATCATGATGTGCTAGTTTAAGATCCTAGCAGACCATTATGCTAGTTAAATGTCATAGTAGACTATGGATGGTCAGTTTAAGGTCATAGTGGACCATGTTGTGGGTGCCAATTTAATGTCATAGCCTAAGGACATTCTATGCCAATTTAACATTGTAGTGGAAGTTTGTGCTAGTTTAACATTGTAGTGGACGTGTGCTTACCTTGCTCCTATCATTGGTGCAATACTACATATCATGTGTAGTACAACTTCAGATACGAGTGGTTAACAGGCTTGGCAAATTAATTACTATCTATATTAATGAGCTTGAAGGCTTCGTTGTTGTACACCTTAGTCAAGAAAGGCCCTTCCTAGTTGGCTGAGAATTTTTTTGCGGGCTCACGAACGACCTTGAGAACTAGATCCCCTTTCTTGATTGGGCATTGATGTTGATTGTGACATGCTTTTGTCATTGCTTCTCTTGGTACCACTTGATGCAATCAAGTGTTTACATATGCTCTTCCTCTATAGAGTCGAGGCTAATGATTCTCAACTTGTTGTTCTGAGCCTCATCAATGAAGCTTGAGAGGATCATGTAGAGCAATGGGACCTGCAATTCAAGAGGTAACATTACTTTAGATCTGTACACAAGACTATATGGCATTTTACTTATTGTTGTTCTACACATCATGCGGTAGGCCCATAGTGCGTAGACTAGTTGTTCATGCCATCATCGCTTACTATTGTTAAGCATCCTCTTCAGAAGGTTGACAATGACCTTGTTTGTAGCCTCTGCTTGATCATTCTCCTACGAGTAGTATGGTGACGAGAAAGAGTGTTTGATGCCAAGGTTTTCATAGAAGGATTTGGTTTCTACACTACTAAATTTTGGCTTGTTGTCTATGACTATAGTCATGGGGAGATGAAACCGGGTCACTATGTTGTCAAGAATGAATTTGCAAACTTGTTGCGTTGTTGTCTTCCTAAGGGAAATGGCTTCAACCCACTTCATGAAATATTCAGTTGCAATAATGTTGAAGCTGTGTCCTGCAAAAGACTTAGGAATTATAGGCTATATGATGTCCAATCCCCAATGTTGGAATTGCCACATGATCTGCGTAGTATGCAGTTCAGTGGGTGGCATGTGCATTAGGTTTCCATGTCGCTGATACATGTCACATGTCCTGACCTTGGAGGTGTAATCGTGCTCCATGTAAGGCTAGTAATAGCCTAGATGTCTAATTTTCACTGCTATTTCCCTAGGAGCTATATGACCTCCACATAGTCCCTCATGGACTTGGTCAACGATCTTTTGCATTTCACTGCCACTAACGCAAGTTAACAGTATTCCATCATAGGATTTGTGACATAAGGTGTTATCACTTACAAGGATATACTACCATGATCATTTTTATACTACATCCTTTTGGGTAGATGTTAGGTTTTGTGCGGGCTCTCCCTGTTGGAGGTATGCCTTAATATCATCATACCACTCTTGGGCATGAGCCGTACTTATGGATGCGATGCTTGTTATGTGAGTTATAGGTTCAGTGCAATCCACTATTGAAGTAGGAAAAGTAGAGAACATGTTTGGTGCTATGCTTAAGGCTAAAGTAGCTAGTGTGTCAGCTATGACATTTTCATTTCTAGGGATATGTTGGATGTTTACTATTGCAAATTGTTTGAGAAAGTGCTTTGCCAAATCATAGTAACGTTGTAGATGTTGTGCCTTACAAGTGTAAACCTCTATGACTTGGTTAATAACTAGCTGGGAATCACCTCAGACTGCTATGTTTTGAATTCCTAACTCTTGAGCTACTAAGATGTCTCTAAGGAGATCTTCTTACTTCGCCACATTGTTTGTATAAGGAAATGCAAAGTGGTATGTGGAGGGTTGGAGCTCCCCCAAAGGGGAATGTGATAACAGTAGCGGCACTATCACCTTATGTGGTCGAAGCTTCATCAAAGTGTAACACAGGCTCAAAATTTGTAGGTACTTGACTTATGCTACTAACATGCTCATTCGAGAATTTTGGATGTATCTTTATCTGATCATCTATGGGTTAAGCTATGAGTTGTGTGGCTATTTCTTGATCTTTTGTGGATGCCTATGCTATGTAGTGCAAGTCAAACTCCACAGTTATTTCCTTCCACCTTGCTATTCTACTACTTTCATATATGTTTGTTATAATAGCCCTAAGTACGTTGCTCTTGTAGATGACATTGACTTGACTACGGAAAAGATAGTGTCTCCACTTTTTAAGCGCAAAGACTAATGCGAGACAGTTCTTCTCCACATCATTATATTTCAACTTGTGTGCTACTAGTGCATGGCTTAAGTAGTAAATAAGAACCTTGAAGCCATCATCTTGCTTTTGGCAAAGTAAGAAAGCAATGGACATGTCTAAGGTTGCAAGGTAAATGTAGAAAGGTTTATCTCCTTACGAAGGATAGATTGTTCGAAGTTGAGCCATCTCCTTTTTTAGATTGTCAAATGCCTCTTGGCATTAAGCTGTCCACTCAAATTTGACCCCCTCTTTGAGTAGATGTTGCATTGGCTACAACTTATCAATCAAACTTGCGATAAACCTACATATGAATTATAGCCTACCTTGTAACCCACTTAACTCCTTAAGGTTTGCTAGTAGTGCCAAGTTGATGATAACCTTAACCTTATTGAGGTCTACACATATTCCTACTTCTGATACCACAAAGCCTAACATGCACCCAGTTTTGACACCAAAGACACATTTTTTGGGATTAAGCCTGATGAATCATGGTTTGCTAGGTGCTGATATTAGACCCCTATTATCGAACCCCTGATATCAAGTACAAAATATCAAGTCTGATGAGTCCTGATATCGGACCCCCAATATCAAGTACCCGATATCATAGCTTGGCTAACGATATCAAATACGCAATATCATGATCCATGTGTAAGCCTATAAATACACAATTGGGGTCATGGGAGAGTCATAGGAAAAGTTAGTGTTAGAGTAGGATCTTTTGTCATTTTTCAATTTCTCTCAACCCTTTCCCCAGTGCATGCCTACAGTGTGATGATTGTAATTGTACAGAACCTTTATTTGAGTGTAACGTACTTGGACATGCACAAGACCAGCAATAAAGATTAAGATTACTTCATTATTGTAGCATTCACTTAGTTTTAATTATTATTTATTGCTTTCTTACTTAATAACTCTTTACCTTCTTCTCCTATCCTTGTTATTAAACGTGGAATGAGTACAACCTAATCATGAGTATTTAAGTGCGACTACTTGGTATCCTAGTAGCGTACCTAGGACATGCACTTGGTAATCCCAACATTAGTACATGAGGTCCAAGATATGTATGAATGATTAAGGGATGGATGCTCATCACACTTAGGCTAGCTTAGACTCTCTTCATCCTTTCCCTCTTAACTTAAAACAAAGTTATTTTCCATTGTCCCTAGGAGTAGCATAGTGATAGGAAATACATCATACACCTCACTCTAGACTAAACCATACATGACAAAGCAAATACTAGTCCAGGTGGGAAGATAGTGAACTGTGATCAATAAGTAACTATCTAGATATCACAACTAGTCTGTCTACAGAGTTAAACTGGATCATGCATGAATGCTCGTATTTTATGGTTGAGTGTAGGGGTACCTCACCACTCATCATTGGTGTCGTTGCTAGCGACGATGCTAGTTATTTAGATTAGTTGTATCGTACAAGATCACTATAATAAAGTATTCATGATATATCTCTTAGAAAAGAAATTAATTTTAACTAAGTCACACACGATTCACAACAATGTCTCTCTCACAGGACTATGACAATGCAACTAGTAAGGCACTTCCAACGAATTATATGATGATGAAGACAAAGTTTGGAGTACTCAATCCTATGCAGGAGTCTCCTATGTACATAAACAAAGACAACATCATCCCAACTCATAAATTCATAACCTACCTAGTGATGATGAACCCTTACTAGCCACTAAGAGCCTAATGCATATACAAGAGGTTATTCGAATATCCCGCAAGCATCATAAAGAAAGCCATCTACCCAGGCTTGATTTAAACAACTTTCTAAAGTTTTCAAGAGGCTATGATTTAGATTCGCAACATCATTTACAAGCCTTCCATGATTCTTGTATATGGAACAATATTGATAGTGGGTGGTAGAAACTTAAGCTCTTTCCTATGACACTCGTTGGCCAAGCAAAAGTATGGTACAAGTCGTTAAGACCAAAATCAATTTGATGTTGGCCAACAATGGTAGAACTATT
>MNCI01008374.1:315378-330309 GCA_015680685.1 Gnetum montanum | reverse complement strand
CAATGTCCAATCTTGTCACATTTACATGAGCATTGGGGAAGAATGTTACATCTAGAGTTCGTACAAAAATACTATGTTCAATCATAGTGGCAAAGATCCCAATCATGGGGGAGGCCACCCTCAAATTGGTCACACCCTTCATATCATCCAAACCCAAGCGCTTATCGAGTTTAGCATCCTATTTCCCCAACCAGGTCAACACCCTCTATCTCACCACATCATTATCATTCTTCTAAATACTATCAACCCATATCCTCTCCAACAGGACCACCACCTCATGTACCTTATACTTCTCCTCAACCTCAATGTTCTCATCCTTCACCTCCTTCTACATCACCACTAGTTGTTCCAAAAGGTTTTGCACCATAGCACCAACCCATGAATGTCACTTGCATTGCTATTGTCAATAGCAGTGGAGGTCCTCCACAATACCAGAAGCATCCTTTCTTTCGACATGACCATAGGAAGGGACCACACAGTTCTGAGACCACTACATCCTCCCACTCAGCACAAGTTCAACACTATGGTGCATCCTTCTCCTCAAATCCAACACCTCGTGTTACCTTATCATGGCCACCGATCAAAACTTCAACAACTATGGGGCCCAATGAATATAGCCACGTAAGGAGACATACCAATCCTTGCATACCAGCTTACGGTCACAGGTGCCATAGTGGGTCAACTCCTTATCAATTAACTACATCTTATAACTTGCCCCACTATGTCAACATTAATCAAGTTTGTGAACCCTAGTTTGGGCACATTCCAACCACCACATCAAAAGACACCCAATGGATTGGATATGACCAGGTTCTAATATTTTCAGCATGCATGGATCCTAACCTTCCATTTATTAATTCTATCCATGCTCAACCATTTAGTTATGGGAGATATTCTCCATTCTAACAAGAAGAATTAATAAATATTTTTCCTTTTCTTTAATTTTACAATTTTTTTTTCCAATTTTTCATCTTTTAATTTTTTGTTTTATCTTTTTATCTTGTTATGGGTAATCTCATCTATGAATAAAACACTCATGTGACTCGTTGGTTGAGGTGTTGTTCTATGCTATCAAGTCTCAGGTAACTAATTATTTGGATAGTAAGCCCATCACATCCACCCACCCATTTTATTAATAAGAGGTTCCACTCTAGGTATGATGATATTCTTGTCATCATGAAAACTTAAAAGTAATTTTGTGCTCATTATACCTAGAGCAAAAAATAATGGACTAAGAGGGAATGGCTAGGGTGTGACATCAAGGGAACTTGTGGATTCTCTTTGGTGACATCTGTAGCAGTTATCATGCAACTTAGTTGTGCTAAGATCCTTGTAGATCTAACGAAAAATGGGAGTAAGAGTAATAAAGGCACTTAATAAAAAAATGTTATTCTAGGGGGTCCCACTAGAAAGACATGCACCCATGCCTGAAGGTAGATGGCTTATTTAGATTAGTCATAAAAAAAAGAGAGATCAAGACAAAAATTTTCGCAAAGTATTTCTAAATCACTCCTTCCTTGAATGAAATGCTAAGTGATCACACGCCTTTTCGTCATGGTACTCTTATGATTGTCCATCATGGGATGAAATGATGCGATGTCACTAATTGGAGGAATGGACTTGGTCTTGAATTTTGAGTGACAAGTTAATGACACATTAATCATGCCCTACACTCAAAATTCATTGTGCCCTGGGCCAGTCACCTCATGTCTCGATCTCTATAATCCCTTCTACAACTCGCCTCATCTCACTGTTCATGAATTGGTGACTCATGTCTTGTGTTGCACAGAATTCCTACCTCATCATGGTAGTATCAACATGTGTGTGTTTTGTTGCATCAGTGTAGATTACATTTAACCCTTCTAGTGCCTACGGACATTTTAAGGTGTGGTTACACAAGGGTATTATAGGTTGGAACCTGCTTTGGGGNACATTAAACTTTTAGGGCAACTTCCTTGAAGAAAATTTCTAACTCTAAAATCACACTAAGCAAAGAATTCAACATTTATTAAAGGCAATGAGTAAGGTATGAAATAATTGAACTTCTTTCAATAACCTTACTAATAATTGATCTTTGTGTGATTATAGATGGCCCCTAAAAGAGGACAATAAGGAGGACCTTCTCAAGGTGCAACTGAATGCCCAGGGGGAGGCAGAGACCAAGGACCTCATGTAGAACATGCAGAGCAAGAGGCACAATCATTCAGCATTCCATTAAAGACCTCCTATCACTACATAATCTAGCCAAGAAAAAGGTGGAGAGGTTAGGACCTAAGCCTATGAAGAGGAATGATAGCTATTTGTGGCATGGCATGTTAAGGCCAATCAAGTGTTCCCGTAGCTGTCGTGTCCATGGAAAGTGCCAACTGTATCAAACATTGGAACATCATCATGGATGGCTCATAATCCTCAGATAGAAGAGGAGAAACATCAGGCACTTCTTCAATGGTATCAATCTCAAAGCCTGGAGCACAAGACAAGGGGAAAAGACCCATGGAGGAGCCACTACCACTAGGAACCACATGAGTTCCAATAAATTTTGTAATTTTGTATCCATGTCCCAATTTTGTTGTATTCAACTCTCCACTACAACATGAATAAATTTCTAGTTAGTCAATAATCCCATACCTATCCACTATGTAATCAATTGAGCTTGTTCCTTAATTTCTTTAACTTGAGGACAAGTTGTTATTTAGTCGTGGGGGTATGATGAATCATGGTTTGTTAGGTGCTGATATCATACCCCTATTATTGGACCCCTGTTATCAGACCCTTGATATCAGATACAAGATATCAAGTTTGATGAGTCCCAATATCGAACCCCTAATATCGTAGCCTCGCTAACGATATTGAATACGTGATATCGTGATCCCTATGTAAGCCTATAAATACACAATTGGGCGCATGGGAGAGTCATAGGAAAAGTTAGTGTTAGAGTAGGATCTTTTTGTTAGTTTTCAATTTCTCTTAACCCTTTCCCTAGTGCATGCCTACAGTGTGATGATTGTAATTGTAAGGAACCTTTATTCAAGTGTGATGTACTTGGACATGCACATGACTGACAACAAAGATCGAGATTACTTCATCATTGTAGCATTCACTTAGATTTAACTGTTATTTATTACTTTCTTACTTAATATCTCTTTATCTTCCTCTCCTATCCCTGTTATTAAACATGGAATGAGCACAACTTAATCACGAGCATTTAAGTATGACTACTTGGTATCCTAGTAGCATACCTAGGACATGCACTTGGTAATCCTAGCAGTAGTACATGAGGTCCAAGATGTGTACGAATGATTAAGGGAAAGATGCTCATCACACTTAAGCTAACTTAGACTCTCTTTACCCTTTCCCTCTTAGCTTAAAACAAAGTTATTTTCCATTTTCCCTAGGAGTAGCATAGTGATAGGAAACACATCATACACCTCACTCTAGACTAAACCATACGTGACAAAGCAAATACTAGTCCAATTGGGAAGATAGCAAACTGCGATCAACGAGTAACTATCTAGATATCACAACTAGTTCATCTACGGAGTTCGACCAAATTGTGTGTGAATGCTCATATTCATATGGTTGAGTGTAGGGGTACCTTTCCACTCATTAAAACCTAAGGTCATGTCTAAGGCAATGTTTGAGGACACAGTCCAAATCATCTACGTGGTGATGAGCCACTTTGGACTTAATTGCTATGTCATCAACATAGTCATTGAGCAAGTCTAATAGATATTCGCTAAAGATGTATGTCATTGAGCGTTGATATGGTGCTCTTGCATTCTTTAGTTCAAAGGGCATCAATGTATAACAAAATGTACCCCAAGGGGTCATGAAAGTAGTGCTCAGATGGTGCTCTGGGTTGATGCAAATTTGGATGGACCCCGAGAACCTATCCATGAATGACAACAAGGCATGACTAGCTATAGTATCGATGAGTTGGCCAATACTAGGAAATGGGAAATCATCTTTAATGGTTACCTTATTTAGGTCCCAGAAGTCTATGCAAATGCATATACTTCCATTTTTCCTGGGGACAACTATGATGTTTGAAACCTAATCAGTGTAGTCAACTGCCCGGATGAAACCAGTTTTATAAAGCTTAGTGATCTCATCAAACATAGCTAACACGACCTCAAGCTTAACTTTATGAGCCTTTCGTTTAATTGATTTAATGCATGGCTCTAGGATAATGTTATGTTGTTTTATACGTGGGTCTAAGCTCGACATGTTCTTGTAGGACCATGCGAATGCCTTGACATTGGTACTAAGGACTTTAGAGATGCTTTCTTGGATTTGACACTCTAACAAGGAACCAAGTTTCAATGTTTCACCTCACCTTTGCATGTTGTTAGTTACATCACTTGTTTCTAAGTCTAGAGCTCGAACTAGATGTTCTGGCCAAACTAGCAATGTCTTTAGGGATGCTATGTTGGTGTCATAGGTAAGCAGTTTGAAGTCCAAAAGTTTTATGTTTATGCATCTTGTGAGTTTTCCATAAGGTTTAGTCAAGAAAAGGGCAAATGAAGACTCTTGTATGCATTCATTTTTCAAGAGATCCTATAAAATAACCAAAAAAATGTCAAGTGACACCTGTTTTAATAAAGAAAAATGCATAGAATAAGGAAGGAAATGATATGAAAACTTGATTAACTATGCAGTATGTAAAATAATTTCTTGATATATATATATAACATATATTTTTTGTTCTTTTCTATAGCCTCAATTGGCTGTAAAATTGCTAGTTTAAGGTCGTAGCAAACCATAAACTATGTGTGGGGTGTAAGTCTAAGCAAATCTTAAAAGGTTTGAAATGTGGGACCAAGCTTAATGTTTATCGAGCAAGAAAAAAAATGTAAAAAATTTTCTAACTTTGGGTGTTATTCTACGTAGGACATGGGACATCCTGCGTTACACAAGGGACATGGAGCATCCTACGTTACACACCAGACACGAGATGTCCTGNGACTCTTGTATGCATTCATTTTTCAAGAGATCCTACAAAATAACCATAAAAATGTCAAGTGGCACCTGTTTTAATAAAGCNTTATTCTACGTAGGACATGGGACATCCTGCGTTACACAAGGGACATGGAGCATCCTACGTTACACACCAGACACGAGATGTCCTGGGAGGGTGACATGTCATTTGACCCTAAAGGGTATAAATAGAGGTTTCACCCATGGCAAACCTATCATTTTTACCATTAGAGCCAACAGTCATCTGAGCGTAGCACAGCCAAGGTAGAGCATAGCAGCCACAAAGGGAAGCTAAAGCATGACAACAGGAAAGCTAGAGCATAGCAACTGAAGATGGCATGTAAGAGTGAACATAAACACCCTGGCCTCATCAACGTTAATGAAGGAGAGCACACCCTACAGTGTCACCTAGGGCACGCATTGAGGAACACTAAGAGACATTGTCTGCCAAGTAGGCCATCACACTCCATTCATGATTTTTGTTCCTTCCTGCTTCCTATGTGTTTTTGGGCCTTTTGGGTTTTTGTTGTCAAGAAGGTAGCCTACTATGGGTAGGGACCACTGCTGCCGCGACTAGGGAGGGAGTGCACTGCTGTCATTGAAGGTTTGTGGATGTCCTATGCTATGATGCTAGGTAAGGGTTTTAGCAAGGGTTTCTACGTGTCTAGCTTCGTGGAATGGGATGAAGTTTTCTATAGTGTCCCACACCATGGGATGGAATGGGGGTTTTATGTATATTGCAAGTGTAGCACATCTTGAGGGTTTGGGCACTCTATGTCCCATGTCGTGAAACAAGGGTTTCCTACGTGTCTTGCGCTACGGGACCAGACAAGGTTTTCTACAGTGTGCCACGCCATGGGATAGGACAGGGATTTCATGGTCATCTCACATCACGGCATGGGATAAGGGTTTTTGGTGTCTTGCATCATGAAACAAGGCTCGACCAAGGTGGTCAAGGGTCATGTTCATCAAGCTTTGGGCATCCCTGAGAGCATGACAATAAGTAAAATATTGATGCTACCATGTTCATCACTTAGAAAATTTTGCATGTTCCACAGTTGTCATGCTCCCTGGGAGTGTGACCAACACTTGGAAATTTTTTTGCAACTTTTTACTGGTAACTTTGTAGTGTCATGCTCCCTAGCAACGTGACCAAAACTTAGAAAAATTTTCAAAACTTTTGCCAGTTGTCACACTCCCCGAAAGCATGACAAATACTAAGAAAAAATTCTAGTTGAAAAGTGTCATGCTCTATAGGGAAAATTCTTTCATCCTAAGCACCTTTGACAAACTCTAGCCTGGTGCTTGGGTGAACTAGCAATCAAGACATGTGTCAAGTTGGGCAAGCTGAAGAGCATAGTGAGCTTGACAGTCTATGAGATAGAAAATTTGCCAAACTATTTGGTCCATACGAAGCGACCCTTGACCACTTCTGGCTTGACATTTTTGCAGACTGGCCATAGAAGTGTGTGCTATGCTAGTTGTGCTATGGAGTGTAGTAGGAATACTTAGAAAAATTTTATAAAAATTAGAACTTTAAGTGTGCTATGTTGTCTACATTGCACAGTGTGACACCAGACTTAGAAAAATTTTGCCCAAGTTTTGACACTTAGACAAATCTTCCATTGAACTATAAGATCTTGAAATTAGTGGTGTTTCAAAATCCTACCCTTTCCATGCCTTATCTGAAAACTTTGTAAAAGGGTAGGTATCGTCTGCTACTCCAATGATACACTTAGGCATGCTCCTTTGGCCTCATAGTCTGAGATCATGAAACACAAGATGCCAACGATGACCCAAGAAGAGGAGCAACTACCTCCACCACCCACTCAAGAAACAACACTAGAGGTCTGTGCAACCATTGAGCGTTTGCAAAAAATATAAGAGTAGCTCTTGAGTGAACAAGAGTAATGTGCAAGAATGAGTCGGATGGATCCATCTATATACAGACTAGCCATGAGTCACCTTAATGAGGTGGCTCAAATAGTCAGCTAGATGTGGAGGGCTGGACCAATCTTCTCTACCCAACGAACATAGCTGCCTGTGAGGTTAGATCCCAATTCTTAGAAGGTAATGATGTCATTGTCTTAATACCATTTATTCCCAGAAATCTCTGGGAATGCCACCACCTTCTTGGTGTGTTTGGAGGAAGGTGAAGGGGAAACTATCTTGGTGATGCAACACCAAGGGTAGGAAACAGTAGCTAAAGTTGTTGATGACCATGTAGCTAAAGCATTAAATGCACCCACAACATCTATACCAAACATATCTACACTTCAAGATGTACATATGTCCTTAGGAATGATTAGTAAAAATTTAAATGCAACCCAGCATGAAGAGTTGCTAAAATGACTAATGAGAACCAAGCAACCGATTCCGAACATCCTTGATTTTCAAGAAGACATCATTGCAACCCAATCAGAGCTACAAAATGCAAGGGGCAAGTGCATTATTTTGGAGGGACAACTTAAAATGGCTCAAGAATGAAATCAATGCTTGGCCGCGAAGGTTGTTGAACTATGTGCCTGACTTGCTGATCTTGTGATCCTCAACCCAACAATAACTAGAGATAAAGCATTCAAATAGCTTTAGGAATGATTCCAAAAGGCTAAGGAGGAGGTAGTAATGGCCATCTTCAACCAGTCCATAGCTAAAGAAAAAACATACTTAATTCAAAAGAACTTGGCATAGATGTGTCAGGAGAATGAGATTCTAACCACTCAAAATCATCACCAATGTAATGTTGATGCTTAGAAAAAATGTAAGAATTTATTCATCAACAGTAGAAGTAGCTTGATAGGGTGAACACTAAATTTAAGAGCTTGGCTATAAAGAATTGAAACCTGTGAGTGGAGGAAGTTCGTGCCTTACGCCAGAAGTCTGCCATCGAGATCACTACCTAGAAAAATGAGGTCCTCAAGTTTGAAAAAGTGAAGAATCACTACAGAGACTAGGTTGGCCTGCAGAAGGAAGTCAGTGAGAAACACATTCAAATGGTAAAGGCAAAAGTAAATGAATCCTTCCAACAACTTCAACAAGAAAGAGAAATGTGGCAGCCCATCGTTGATGGGATTATCACCACAATATAGTAGAGATCTACTTGAAGAAGTTGTATATAGAAGAAATGACAAAATATATGGAGTTGGGCCAATCTATATTACGTAAACTTGGCAATGTTGATTATTATATGGCCAAGGTTAGAGTTGGAAAAAAAATGGCTAGCTTGTATTTGTTATACAAGGCCAAGTTCAAGCACTACAAAGACACCATGCAAAAGCTTGAGACTGCAAACAATGGACTCGAAGTTCTTAGAGCATAGTTCACAGACCAATGGTCAACTATTGAGAACCTAGCTAAATGGATGAATGACTACTAGGAGCTGAAGGACACATTTAGAGCATTTGACATTGAATGCAAATAATTCACTACATGGTTCGTCAATACAAAGAAGTTATTTCCAGTAATCCCATGTCCCTAGGATGTGCCCATTCCAACCCACATTAATGAAGTTGCATGGATGACGCATGATCCTAGAAGCAAGGAGAAAAAATTGAAAGCATTGCTGGATGCTTTCTGCCTCCTACCTAAAGTTTCAACAGCAACAGGACAACCATAGCCACCTCGATCGCTACCCATGTGTGAAGCCGATGAAGGTCCCTCAGAACCTCAGGAGCCACCATCACCTAGGACCATTTGATCTTCTCCACCACACTTCATGCCATCAAGGAACATGTTGTCCAATTTTGAAGAGTTGTGTCATGGTGTTCAATTTTGTGTCCTAAACACCATCATTTTTTGTAATGTGTTGATTTTTACACCCAGGCACTCCATTTTTTATCAAATCAATCAATCTATTTTGTTTAAGAAAAGTCAAACAATAATCCCATGCCTTTCCAATTTTGTAAAAGAACTTGAGGAAAATTTTACATTCAATTGTGGGGGTATGATGAGTTGCATTTTGGTCGACTGCGTCGATGAGGCCTCATTGACGTAGCCTCGTCAATGAGGCCTCGTTGACACATCATATCTTGCATCGACAAGGCCCCATCGACATAGTATTTGTTTTTAGCAATAAATACACACCTACTAGCTGCAGTTATGGTAATTGAGATTTTATTAGCAACAAAGCTCTTGCAGTTTATTCATTTGAAAGTTAGAATTTTTCTCCCGAGTGCCCGTAGCAAGATTCATTGAGTGTATGGATCTTTATTCAAGCATTGTTGTACCTGAGCATAATAGTGTGTGCGAAAATAAGGAAAAGCTTTCTAATAAACCTTGTAGCACTTTAGATAGATTAAATATTCTATTTATGCATTTAATTTTTTTAATTATTTATTAAATATTTTCAGTAATTAAGTTAATGAAGTAATTAAGCAAGATAGATTAAACACATAAGTACGACTACTTCTAGCGTAACATGTATTCGCTTGGTAATCCCAACAGTGTTATTGCTTGGTATGCCCAATAGCGTAACACTTGGTAACCCAATAGTGGATACGTGGGTTTAGGACGTATGTGGAAAGTGGGACCATATGCTTATGTTAGGACTAGTCAGACACTAGTTAATTAGTTAATTAAAATTAGTTAATCCAATTAATTTTATTTCCTTTTAAACACCAAATCCATAAAATAAAAAATGATAAAAATTAGATGCCTCAATTACACTTAACCATACCAATGTACATCACAAGTGTAATTGGGAAGACAATGATTGACCTTAGGAAAAGATTCACTTCCTAGAAGACCGGTGCACCAAAAACTACAAAGTTCACAAAATTGGGCCAGATCGCGTGTGAATGCTTATGATTCATATGGTTGGACGTAGGGGTACCTTGCCGCTCGTTAGCTTCAAACATCTTTAGTGAACAACAATATGAAACAAAATCCATTGATACCCAACCCATAGTTACTAGCTAAATTCTATAATTTTAAACCCTCAAACTTCATGGGATATAATAATTCCTATGTAGTTGCAAAGTGGCCTGGAGAAATAAAGATATTATTTCAAGTCTTAGGTTGTAATTTTCATGAGTATACTTAATTGGCTTTTCAGCAACTCAAAGGTCTAGCATAATATTGATGGATATACAGAAAATTTGATATAGACCAAGTAGGATTTATGCACCTACATTTGGATTGAAATATATTCGAATAATAGTTTCGAATTAGATATATACCAAACTCACTCTAGTGTTGTACATATGAACTACCAATTCTTTGTTGTAATTGTAGATAAATTTGACATGACAAAGATCAAAATCCTACAACTTTTGCTTGCAAACAATCAAGACATGTCCACGAAAATTATCTAAAAAGCTTAAATCATTTTCAAGTATTGTTTGAAAATCTTATATTTTATTATGAAATTATTATTATATTTACATTTCTAATTGAATATAGTGATTGCTTTCTCCTTTTTTTAATTTTTTGTTCTTTTTTTTTTGATTTTTTGTTATTTTTTCTAGTCTACCAAATACATCATCAACCAGAAATCAAAAAATCCATTTCATAAATCATCAACAATTTTAGGTCGAATGCCTTCAACTTCCTCCAATCCTTTTCAAGTAATACACAAACAGAAACTTTGCATTGTTTTGCTTAACAAAAACATTACTACTTCAACATCCAATTGTAACAATTCTTTGCATATTCTTTAGTAGCTAAACAAATACACATTACAACAACAAACACTAGCACCAAACAATAAGGACACAACAATGTCAATTAAGCAAAATAATAACTAACAAAAAACAATATCAACTATGAAAAAAAACATTTTCAATAGAAGAACACAATGAAAATTACTAGAATTAGTTCATTTAGGTACATATTTACTATAATTTCAAAATTTACATAGTACAAAATATTCATAAACGTTTGATTTCTATAGGTATTGCATAAATACAAAATTCCTTTCATTTCTTTTTAAAAATTTTGTACTTCAACAAACAATTATAATATTTATTTGCATATTATTTGGTAGATTAATAAAGATACTTGACAACAACAAAGACTGGGTTCAAGCAACAAGGACAACAATTTTAAGTCACCAAAATAATATTGACTTCAACAAAGAAAATATTAAACAATAATAAAAAAACATCAACAACCAAAGTAATACCATCCTTGGTAGAAGAAAAAAATGCAAATTACATGAATGAATTCATTTAGGTCTACATTCATGATTGATGGAACGTGATATCGCATGGCCCGCGATATCGCATCCCCCACAATATCGCGTACGCGATATCGCGGTGCACCGCCAAGTCTATAAATAAGAGGTGGCTCTCCCTTGTTTCTAACTCTAGGCCTAGATCGTAGTGAAACTCTAGTAGTTTTACCTCTCCAAAGATAGAATAATTTCCATGTGCCCACAGTAGGAGCTCCAAAGTGAACGAATCTTTATTCGAGCAGATATTGTACCTAAACACAAGTTTGTGTACGGAAATAAAAACAAACTTCTTGGATAAGCCTTGTAGTGCATGGACTAAGCTAGATAGGACTTTATTTATTGTTATTTATTTTTTATCATTTAAATGCTTTATTATTTAATTAAATCTCTCTCAACCCCATTCAGTACGACCGCTTCGAGCACGTGCGTTACGCTTGGTAATCCCAGCAACAAATAGTGTTTGGTAAGCCCAAAGGTTGCATTGGTTCAGGGTGTGAACAATAAGTAGGAACAGATATTGATGCTAGGTTAATTAAGACTTAGTTAATTAAAGTTAGTTAATTAGTCTCTTCACCCTTTACCTCATTAGCATAGGAGATAAAACACAAAAGATATAAAACTCACATACCTCGGACTTACTTAACCATACAACTGTGACAAATACAAGTAAGTCTAGGAAGATAATGAACAATTAACCTTAAGTGTTTCATGGGCATGTAGGCACTTAGTTTGAGGAGTTCGACTGAATCGCGCATGAAAATGCTCGTATTCGTATGGTTGAGTGTAGGGGTACCTCGCCACTCATAATTGGCACCGTTGCTAGGGACTAAGTTGTTTGTGCACTAAGTAGAACATAGGAAATCATCCACATTGTTGGGAGCTTAAACAAACCCTTAGGGTTAATTAAATGAAAAATTAAATAACAGTTAATCAACACACTAAATAAGATACAATGTCTTCTTCTTCTTCTCATAAGAGCACTTCATCACCTAAGGATCATACAAGAAATAGTCGGCACCAAACACATAACCAAAATCCACCAGTTCCTCAATAGTACTAGGTGGTATATACTCATCTCGATGAGTATCTACCCAAGTTTACTTTTATCCTCCATCAGGATGAACAACTGTATTGGCAAGACTTGCAAGGTAACATAGTGTTACCTCCAGATCGGGCAGTCCCTAACATGCTTCTTCGTGCTCTAGCACAGATAAGCATGATAGAATTATATGCTGAATACGTTGCGGAAGATTATGACATAAGGGATTACCATCCCACAGCAGCGCAACGTCTAAGGGACTCGCAGTAGGAGAGCCACCATACATTGTTGAAGGGCAAATGGGTCCCACACGTCCTAAGCGAAATTGGAGATGGTGAACCACTTATAACGGGTTCTCCATCAAATGATTTTTTCCCTCCTAATGATAGTGAGGAGGTGGGGTATCAGAACCTACGCTCCATGATACACAACCCTGGTTCTGATCCCTGTGAACGCCAACTGTTCATTGAGGGAACAAAAACACATGATAAGGATGGGCATTCAAATCATCATCACGATTGGGGCTGTAGCCATTGAAGAGAAGGTAAGAAACATCGTCATGGCGATGGTTCTCCTTCTTCTTCCCCTTCATCACATCATTCACCCTCTCCTTCCACATCAGGATGTAGCCAAAAAGAGCATAACGGTGAGGATAAGGATAAGTGAGATGAGAGACCTCGATGATAGAGTCAAGGGCAAGGATGAGGGCAGTCTAGAGAGTCTAGGCATGGTAGAAGAGAAAGTAGGGAACAACATAGGAATCATAGACATCATGAGAGAGATGATCATGATGAACCCCTACTTGCCACCCAAATTATGTTAGATATTACGGAGGCAGTGAGAATACCTACAAGGAATCAAAGAGATAGTCGGATCAAGAGACTAGATATGAACAATATCCCACGCTTCGAAGGGGGATACAACGCTGATCCGCAAAATCACTTACAGGCATTCCACGATGCCTACACCTTGCAAAATATTAAAAATGAGTGGCAAAAATTAAAGTTGTTTCCTAGGACACTCATAAAGGAAGCAGAGAATTGGTACCGATCCTTAGAGCTAGAAACCATTAGGAGATGGAGTATGATGTTAGAGTTGTTCAACGATAAATACCAAACGTACTCCAGAGTGTCCAACTTGTGTAAGCAGATCCAAGGATGGAAGCAAGGTACTCACGAACCCTTGGATGCTACCATGGGCTGATATTATGCATTGCTACATTGTTGCCCGGGCCATGGTTACGCACAACGGGATCAACTCCGCCACCTTGTAGATGGGCTAAGACATGAAACTAGGAGAATCCTTGGGACATGTGCCCAAGGGAGATTATCTAAACTTAGATCCCATGAAATTCATTGATTATTGGAGTAAGTAGCTAAAGAAGAAGGGGACCTACGGAAAAGAGAAAGTGCAGAAGAATATAACCACGAACCTTCCCTTCAAAAGAAGGGAGTGAGATTCTGTGATGAAGAGGATGAGTTACCACTCGAAGAGTTGGTGAATAGAAAAACCTTGCCGCTTCAAAATTTAACAACGGAAGTGTCGGCTAAGGTAGATGAAATATGGAGCTCCTTAGATAGTAAAATTGAAACTGTCCTAAAGATTGTAGAGGAATCTAAGAAGGAACAAAGTAGTGACAAGGATAAGAAATAGCGGAGAGATTCAGGCCATGCACGTGATAAGGGTAAGGGAAAAATGAATATCGTCGATGAGGTTGTGGATTCGAATACAGATAATGATGATGGATGTGAGATCTACCAATATGACCATCCTAAGGGATGTTGCCCAATAATCTCACATCTACAAGAGTCTGGGGTGTATGCACTCAACCCGAGACTTAACAGATGGCAGGCACCCCGAAGGTTACCTTATCCCCAAGGTAACCCAAAGCAATTCCACCAACTGCTAACATATTATCCAAGTGGAACTCCGCCACAACCTATCAGGCAACACCAGCAGTGGCAATACCCACAGTCATGGGGGATGCCACCACCTAGACAACAATACCCTTACCAGCAACCAGACCCATGTGGCTACTACGTGCAGCAGCCGGTTTCTCTAAGTGACTCCATGGGTCACACAACTCCACAACATCACTACCAAGTTTAGGAGTATTTTAGAAGGACTCCTTCTCCTCCGGGAGACATACCACAGACATACCATCCTCCGAATCCATCCGCCACTCTTTCGTTGGTAGTTCCACTACCTCCCACTCCAACAATGCAAGGGGAACTCCCCACTCAACCGCAGCAATGTAATGCTACAAGAGCTGTAAACCTTCAACCTGCTGCTGCATCTCACAACCGCAAGAAGAGAAGACCTTTCTTCAGAACCAAAAGCCCAGACAAGCTCTCACAACCACAAGAAGTTGAGTCTGTGCATGCTCCTCCAACAAATAAGGCTTCGGAGCTTCCTTCAAACCAACAATAGAACTCAATGCATATGATTATGTTAACACATATCGTAACTAACTGGATCAAGGTAGGCCATCTTCCCAAGAAACTATCTGACCCTGTAAGTCCCTTAATCTACCTCCAAGTCACCGGGAATGAACCACATAAGGCTCTTCTTGACTCAGGTTTTGGAGTCAACTTAATATCACGAGAAATCTATCAAGCTTGAAACTTGCCTCCTCTTAAGAAGAGTAATATTCAACTAGATCTGGCTGACCAGTCCATCACCATTTCCTTGGGATTGGTGGAGGACATCATTACCACTGTGTGTGATTGGTCATACCCAACTA
>MNCI01008374.1:281426-314897 GCA_015680685.1 Gnetum montanum | reverse complement strand
TACACATTTTTGTTTTAAAAATTTCTTTAACTTTTTTTTTTTACAACATCGTTCATACTTTTCCATTTCTTGTGTGTGTTTTCCATCTTGTAAGTTTGTCACCCAATAAGTGTTCTTAATGATGGTATGAATTATTTTTCTATTGATTGCTAATGTTTGGTTTTTACATTTAAGTTATGATGTTGATACTAAGGTATGGTTCTTTTGATATGACAGGCAATGAGTCCACTTCATCCATACATCCACCAGTTCTATGGTCTCTCTTGACTTGCAGATGTACAGTCCCTTTCTCAATAATAAGAACTATAATGAATTAGTAACTGGGCATTTCTCAAACTAAGGAAGGACTCAAGGATTGAAAAGGGTGTGACTTCAAGGGAACTTGATGTATTTTTGGTTGCCATTCTCTTAGGTGCTTGGATGTTTTCCTCTTGATTTTTCTTACCGTTTCGACATTACCCAATTATCGGGAAGCTAAGCTAATAAAAATAACAAAGTCTTTGCATGGTGTGGTTCTCACGCATAAACATATAAAACAAAAAAAAAGAGAAAGTGAGAATTCAAAGCACATCCCTTAGACAAAATAATCATTTGGACTACAAGCACTGGTTATGGAACTAAAAATAAAAATGTTCCCTCTAACTAAGGCCCTTCTCGCTTCTCATTCTCTCCTCCTTCATTTCGTCGGAATGGTGGTGGCTCTTGGGTGAAGGCATTCTTGTTACTTCAGGAGGATGGATTGGCCGAATGTATTAATCCGAAGTCACTGGATGTGGTTTGTTTGAGGTCGGACTTGGAATGGGATCTACTAAGTCACATTAATCATTAAATACACAAGGGGCTATACACCACCTTGTTCTTGGGATTCCATTCTATTCTCTTCTCTCCATTATTCACCTCATTACCAATTGTATCATTAGTGTATGTTTTGGTTGATGCATTGTTTTCTTTTTGGTAAACTCTTATGGTTAAGACTTTAACTCTTGTTCCAAATGACATTCCTAGAGCCTACGGACTCTTTGAATGTGGGTTTGTTAGGGCATTAAGGGCATGAGCCTACTTTGGGGAGGACCCACTGACATTCCTATTTGGTGCATTAGTTAAATTCTTTCCCTTCACATTTTTGCAATTAACTTTATTTTGCTCATTTCCATCTTGACATCCATTTCATCGACACTACAGTTGTCTCTTTTTCTCCATCTTTCTTGTTCTTTATTATTTCTCCATTCTATCGCTACCGGAGGTTTGCTCTTAGTTATGGGGGTCCCCAATTTTTTCTTAACCCCTACACCTTCGGTCGTCATTACTATTATATCTCCAAACCTGTATCAGCCATACCACAACTCAGCCAATGGGCCTTTCACCAAAGCAAGGTATCAACTACATTGTGATTCATTTACCCTTGCTAATATAAAGACTGTGTTGTGTGTGCATATGGCAATCATACAACAACGGATGGGATCTGGAAGGAACACATGGAATGGACCAGTGCTGAAGCAGCTATGTAAGGAGCAAGATCGATGTCGCGCTTATGGATAGACAACAAAAGGTACAATCTTGGCATTGGTAGCAGCAAAACTTCTTTCTCTCTCTCTCTCTTTCTTAGCTACCAAATAAGGCCTAATGTCAAATGTATAAGGTGTTCACTCTTGTTGTCATGAACACCAGTTTTGTCTTGTTTATAATGATGATCCGTTCACATGTCATCCCATTCACCATTAGTTCCATTTGAGTCAATAATCCCATAATGTCCCAATATTTTGTAAGGAACTCGAGGACGAGCTTTTATTCAGTCATGGGGGTATGATGGGCCGCGATATCACGTACGCGATATCGCATCTTCCCCTACGATATCGCAGTGCGCCATCAAATCTATAAATAAGAGGTAGCTCTTCCTTATTTCTAATTCTAGGCCTAGACTGTAGCAAAACTCTGGTAGTTTTACCTCTCCAGAGATAGAATAATTTCCATGTGCCTGTAGTAGGAGCTCCAAAGTGAACGGATCTTTATTCGAGCAAATATTGTACCTGAACACAAGTTTTTGTATGGAAATAAAGATGAACTTCTTAGATAAACCTTGCAGTGCATGGACTAAGATAAATAGGCTAAATAGGATTTTATTTATTGTTATTTATTTTTCATCATTTAAATGCTTTCTTAGTTAATTAAATCTATCTCAACCCTTATCCCATAGTTAAGTGCATTTAGTACGACCGCTTCGAGCACGTGCGTTACGCTTGGTGATCCCAGCAACGAATAACATTTGGTAACCAAGGTTGCATTGGTTCAGGGTGTGAATGGTAAGTGTGAACGAATGTTGATGCTAGGTTAATTAAGGCTTAGTTAGTTAGTTAAAGTTAGTTAATTAGTCTCTTCACCCTTCACCTCATTAGCATAGGAGATAAAACAGAAAAGACATAAAAATCACATACCTCAGACTTACTTAACCATACAACCATGACAAATACAAGTAAGTCTGGGAAGACAAAAAATGATTAACCTTAAGTGTTCCATAAGGCATGTAGACACTTAGTCTGTGGAGTTCGACCGAATCACACGTGTAATGCTCATATTCGTATGGTTGAGTGTAGGGGTACCTCACCACTCATCAATGATAGTTTTAGAATTTGCATAATATAAAATATTCATCAACATTTCATTTCTACTCATCGGTTATACTCTATGAATGATTTCATAATAAAATAATATATTTATAATTCATAGCAAAATTGGGCATAGATACCTTAAATCTAACTTCGAAGCTACATTAAAACATCATACAACTTCTTAAAGATTAGGATAGAATGACACCTACATGATCATCAACTACATCTCAGACAAATCATCCAAACATAAATGCTTAATTGGTAAATGTAAATTTTGATTTGATTGATACTAAAATACATTTAGTATTGTGCATTAACAATTTGTTAACATAGAATGATATTTCACAAACGTATCTCCATAATACACTTACAAAGCATCTTTAAAAGTGCTTGCAATTAGAATTTGAAGCCAAAGAAAATGAAAGCTTTAACACATCTAGATCTATGACTCATTCATAAAATAAATCTGCTAAATTTATGCATCATCTTACAACTATGGACCTTGTATTGGCACCTCCTATGCACTTGCTATGTTGGTAGCCTAGGGACATGTCCTAACCAAATTTGAGCTTTCTCACGAAAAGTATTATACAATTTTTTAGCAACTCACATTGTTTATTTCATTTAATTATTTTACAATAAACTTAATATTTTACCAAAATTAATATTTTCAAATTTCTACAACTCAATTTCCTAAATTTCAGTAAATTCTCTATTCAAAATTTATAAAATAAATTAAGCATTTGAAAATTAGGTTAGTTATCATAATAACATATTCATCTAGTTAGACATGTTTGTAATAAATAATTTTATAACCAACACATCAACAACTTTAAAAAAAATTCTATGGAACATACCAATCAAACACATTCAATGTTAAACAAATTATATAAATAAAATATAACAATACCCACTAACAAATTTTAACAAAAAATCATAGAAATAAATTAAATTGAAAAACACAATAATAACCATTAAAGGATTTTAAACAAAAATGCATAGAAATGAAAACAATTGTAAAAAATGAAAACATCTACAACAAACCACTATATCCTATGTGTCGAAGATTCGCAATTCCAGATAAATTTTGACGAACTGTTTGCGTCGGATTCCAGAGCACATACAGAAATGCATTAAATTCGCAATGGGTCCATATTTCATTATTTCCAATGAAATTTTGTCTAGATTTGTACATATACATTGAAATGGTCGCCTTGCCTTTCCTCGTATTATTCTTGTTCTTGCCTTTTTAGTTCTTGTGATGTTTACATTTTGCATTAAAATCTTACATATCTTCTCTTGTTCTGAATCATACCAAAAATTTCATTTCATTGTTAAGTGGCAAGAAAGTAATCAAGATTCATGGCATTGGCATGAGACGAACCATAGAAAACAAGGGAGTACGAATAAATAAACAAACACATAGAAGTCACGAAAGAGCTACAATGGTAACCGAAGGCCGAAGGGGCAAGTATGGGTCATATGGAAAGTTTTGGACGGGGTGTGTGAGGAAAACATTGCATATGCATGGATTCGCCTAGCTTTGGGAGCATCAAAGATTCCACCATGACTCACACATTCACATGTGTTTATTGTTCATTGCTAAATTTTTCTCTTTTTCTCATATCTCTACTGAAAAAAGAAAAAACAAAACAGGGTCATCGTCATGGGTCATGAGTCATGAACATGATGACGGATGGATGCTTGTTCAACTTTTTTTAAAAATGTGTTTGCTTATAAAGCAACAAAGCCCACCAGCCCATGGACAATGGCCATATGCAAGCTCATGATACTCTGGGTTTACTTTCCCCTTCATCATGACTAGTGCTGATTTTCCAATGTCTGAAAGGTTTTCTATCTATAGGTGAGATGAGTTACTGGGTGTACCTAGTTTAGTTAAGTTGTGTATTTTTATAATGCGGTAATCTTCAACATGGTCCTATGGTGCTTCTCACAGGTTGTTGAAAAAATGTATTAGCAGACTTGATTTGTTATAAATTTGGTTGAGGCTTGAGGCTTAATTTCATTTTTGGAAATATTGGATTGAGTATCAAAAGGATTTCATTTTATTGTTGTCATTTTGGTTGTTGCAGAAATTATATGTTTGGCCAGATTATGGCTCCTGGGTAAGGAAATGGATTGAATGCCCTCCATACCTTTGCAAATTTTCTTGCTTCAATTTAATGGTGATATTGCAATCTTCTGTGCAATTTTTAAGCATTAACAATATTTTGGATTTACATTGTACTTGTTCTATATTATACAATGTATTTTTATGATATATGAGATTTAATTTTTTTAAAAAAAACTAATATATTTAAATTTTCTCTATCACGTCCCTGGCTACAAACCCGTCCCCACTTTTTCTTGAGGCACACGTACCCAAACACATTTAGAATCATAAATCCTCGATTTCTCACTTCCACGAATCAGATTCTTTTGATGCATAGACTATATCCAATAATTGCTAGATGAAACATGTGACGTCTGAAAACGTCGGTGGCTAGAACACCGAGAGGTCATCAGGCGTATAGCCTAACCCCGAATCTGCGAGAGGGCAGTGCTAGAGAAAATGGAAATGAGGTGCCCTAAATGGTCTTGTCGATCAGATAGGGATTTACATGGTGTTAAAATGACCATGTGTGAAAAGAGTTTATACTACATTACGCGCAGGCATCGGGTCCAGGAAGGCTAAAGCATAGCAAGGTGTCTTGACCTGAGAACTGTGACGAGAACATGCAAATATGTATGAAAAGTGAGAAAATACAAGTGTTACGCTGAATGTCAAAGAGAAATGCTTGAGAAATGCAACCAAGTTTGAAAATAGTAGTGCACCGCCCCAAAAGAGGGAGCTTAGCTAATTTACAAAGGGATACACAGTGTACAATAAGCGTAGTGGGAGTGCAGTCACAGCCTCGGTGGTGTCAGGCTGTGAAGTCTGGTGCTCACTATGTTGAATTGTGTCTACTAAATTTGGTAGCCACGATGTACCATGCAATCTTCTATAGGGCTGCAATGGGGCTGTAGTGTACCGTGTGATGTAGTTGTGCCTCTTTGCCGATGTAATGTGCTTTGGGTCTCGTTTGCCCACGAAGCTAAGTGCCAAGATGCCAAAGTGTCAAATGCCAAATGGAAGTTACAACTGCCTTACTGGTGATTGCAAAGTCAAAGTCAATCTAAGGCTGGGCTAATTACGAAGCTGTAGCATTGTCAATTTTCTTAGGGATGCGCTTTTCCCCATTTTTTTTTTTTTGCTACAAGGCAAATCTTTATTGGGTTTCGCTTACTACTAAATACTAGCTGTAAGGGATAGGCCATTAAGTAAAGGGGCTTTTCTTTGATGTAACCACATTACATCTGTAGGACAAGTGTTTCCTCCCTGGGATGAGTTGTGTTACATTCATTTAGGGCTTTGACCAACTCACAAAGGCTCCCCATGGGACAAGTTGCGTTACGTCTGTCATGAGTTCCGCGGTTGATGTGAAGAGAATGCCATGTACGCCACAATGCGTATGCCAAAGGGATGTGAAATCATGAGTATGTGGGAGATGAGAGGATATTAGGATAATAGAGTGAATCTGCATAGGTTGTAATAAGGATGAGTGGAGAGGTGCACTCTTGAGTGGCTCAACTAGTCCTATCATGCACATCAGAGTAATGTGGTGACTTGCTATTGCAATGAGATGCATCTCTACACAACCACCTCTAAGGCTTCGTCTTGCAAACACAACTCAGAGAAGACAAGAAAACCACAAAACATGAAATTCAAGTGCAAATGTCAAATGTAAAGATGTTGCAGGTGCTAGATGCGAAGATGTTCCAAATGAGTCCAATGTTGTGTCAGTCGCAAGTGCTTAGGAAGCTAGTGAAGGTGCCAGGCTGATGATGCTATGGGTCCTCTGAAGGCCGCACTAATGGCAAGTGCTCCAAAAGGTCACCAAAATGGTGGGAGGCAATGATGTTGTTAGTGTTCCTAAGGGTTTCACCAATGGCAAGTGTTCAAATCAAGTCAGTAACATGCCATTTTAAAGTCCTGGTAAATCGTGAATCCAGTTTAAGGTCCTAGCAAACCATGATGTGCTAGTTTATAGTCCTAGCAGACTACTGGATTCTAGTTTAACATCGTAGCAAATAGTGGATGTTGTGCCAGTTTAATGTCATGACCCAAGGACAAGCTATTGTGCCAGTTTAACATCATGGCCCAAGGACAATCTGTTGTGCCAGTTTAACATCATGGCCCAAGGACAATCTATGCCAGTTTAACATCATAGCAAATATTCTATGCTAATTTTACGTCGTAGTGGATGATCTGTGCCAGTTTATAGTCATAACAAACTATTTATGCCAGTTTATAGTCATAGCCGACTATCTATGCCCATTTATAATCATAGCGGGCTAGTGCTTACCTTTCTTGTGTAAGATGCAATGTTGCATGCATAGTCATGCTATGTGCCTACAAGATCCTGCAAAAATCAACTAGAAAGAAAGCAACATCAAGCAACACCTGTTGTAAACAGAGTTAAAATGTACGAATGAAAAAAAATCAATGCAAAAAGTGATAGTTTTAGGTCGTTCTGGGCTGTAGACTAGTTTAAGGCCTTTTCGGGCCATATGTTTTTGTTGTTTTTTTAGATGCAATGCATAAGCTAAGTAAATGAATGTGTAAACAAAGTAGAAATGCATAAACAAAGCAAAGTAGTGTGTAAACTAGGAAAGAAGGTGAATTGTAAATGCATGAACAAATGCAACCCAAGAAAAAATCAAAAATGCATGGCCAATGGAGGCAAGGGGTGAGCTAGTGCTTAATGTGTTTTTGGCCAAGGAAAAGTCTTGATCACATAGTTGCTTCCTAATTAGGTGTGGATTTAGGGGTGTGCAAGGCTAGGATCCTCTGGAAGGTTATTGGCTTCAACCACTTGTTCAAGTGTGTTAGCCTTAGGCACTATGTTGGTTGCTGTAGGTGTATCACCAAGAAACTCTTTTTCTGAAACTTGTGCCATGTCTATGTCATGGATAGTCGAAGAGGAAGCATTATTTCTATGGATGATAACTTGACCACCTTTGTATGGAAGGTGGATTTCTTGATGGATGGGAGAGGAGACAGCGCATAGTTGGGTCAGCCAAGGCTTGCCTAGAATCATGTTGAAACCTGGCATCTTCTTTATGATAGTGAAATCTACACTAGTGGGGAATTGCTCTCCTGCCACGAAGGCTAAGTTAATTGTACCCCTGACTGTGACACGTGATCCATTGAAGGATTTTAGACACATGGTTTTGATTGGCCTGATTTCATCTGTCAAACCTAGTTTGTTGATGATGAAGTACAGGACTACGTTTGTTGTTGCACCATCATCGACATGTACTCTGCAGATGGTACACTACCTAACACGTATGCTAATGGATAGTGGAGCTATAGTGACCTCCCCTCATTCGAGGTTAACTTTGACTACATTGTCGCGGAACACTAGGGATGTTGAACTTGATTCTTGTGGTGTAGGGGGCAACATTGTTGCACAGATGGATGCCTCATTTGCAGGGATGTCCTTCATAATAGGAATGGAGGCCAAGATCTAGGCCAATTCTTGGCAGTGAGCAAATGAGGTTATGACCAAGTCATACAAGCTCAATGTTGTGTTCTTTTACTTGAGTGTTTGTTTCACCTGGGTTAGTACAGCTACGAAGTCCTTGTCATTGGCTATTGTGTTGGCCTTGATTTCCTCCATGTGGCTTGAGAGACAGATCTCTCGGGGAGGGGACTTGGGCTTGGTTTACTTAGCCTACTTAGGGGTAGGGGTCCTAGTGTTTAGTTGTTGCCTGTCAATTATAGCCTTTGCTTTAGCCATGGGGGTTGTAAGGCACTCATTCGTCCTCTTGCGCTGCCATTTGGCACTAATTGGGTTAGCCCTTGAAAGAGGAGGGACTAAGATATTGCCCATTATTGGGCTTCGAGTAGGTGAGGGGCCATCGTGTTGTGGCATCCTTATGACAAAGGGTAGTTTAGGAGTTGGTGTGTGACCAACTCATTGTGGCACCTTGATGATGAAAGATTACTTAGTGATTGTTGTTGCTGCATCATGCCAATTTAACGTCTTAGTGAACGATGGGTTTGGAACCTTGATCATAAAGGGTGTTGTGGGTGCCTGAGGTGGCACTTTAATAACAAAGGAAGGCCTCTTGTTTGTGGAGGCTAAGGGGATTCTTGCCTTACTGGGAGGCACATGGATCACAAAAGGTTGTTGCATAGGTTTGGGCTTGCCACCTATACTAATGGAATTTATGACATAGGAGGCATCGTCTGTGTTGGATTAATTCATCATGTCGAGCACCAGTTGGCCCTGTTCTATCATTCTCTATAGGTCATCCTGTAAAGCACGATAGTTGTCTATACTATGACCAGCCAATTGATGGTAATGACAGTATTGGTCCAATTTAAAATCTTGTGGGACCGGGGGCTCATTTGGTACTGCTAATGTGGGGTTCCTTAATAATTTGCAGTACCTATTATGTTTTTTCCCTTGGGGTGGCCCCCAATTAGGAGAGTTAGAGGCAATACCATAGGACTTATGGGATCATCCCAGTAGAAATCCACCACCTTGATGGTGTTAGAGGAGGTAGCCTTGAGTCGATTGATCTCCTCCGTCAAGCTTTGGATTAGCTAGAATGCCTTATCGAAGCTTGAGGATGTGCCAGCCGATTGCATTGGCTGGGCTTGTGTTGGTTGCACAACATAGGGTCGAATTGTTGGTTTTGCCAGTTTAACATCATAGCTGACAGGCATTACCAGTTTAACATCGTAGTGAACGGTTGTTGCAAGTTTAACGTCATAGAGGATGGGTGTTGATGTGTTAATTGAGTGATGGGTGCAATGATCGAAGTAGAAACCACATGAGTGGGTTGCACGGACATTGTAGAAGTCAATGAGATAGGCAGTGTAATGACAGAAAACATTGGTCACTGGAAATACCAAGCGGAGTTTCGTGTACACAGTTCCAACCCCGGATTCGTGCGAGGGCCANAATCTATATAAGTAAGATGCAAGAAACTAGATTTAGAGAGTGTGAAATCCCAAGATCTAGGATTTAGCTTATAAAAAAATATGTTGGATATAATGATTATAGGTAGACTTTGGTTTAGATGAAGCACATGCCAACAACAAGAAAGCTATTTAGAGATAAAATAAGCAAAGGTCGATCTACCTTGTTCTAGCCAATTTGGGCTCAAGGGAGTTAGACCCGCAGCAAAATATCTATTAACTAGCTATTTCTGATCAAAGATTCTTGCCAATCACGTTCGATGTTCTTACGATCGCTGATCCTCTTTTGCTCTCTTGTCAATCTTTGCCAAAAGTTGTCAACGATTGCCAATGAAAGAACATTTCTCATGGAGAAAATTTTCCAATCGATAGAAATTTTTCCCAACCCTTTGATCCTTGTCAACTGGAGTATTTATAAGGTTAGGATTAGGAGAAAAACACGGTTTAGATGACACATATCCTGAACCTACAAAATTCCTTTAACTTGATGTGTTTGTGTCTGAAGTTTGCAGTGCTACGCTACATTACGCTCTGAAGCATAATGTGTCATAACCTACTTTTGCTAGAGCTTTGGCAACAAACTGTTCTATGGTTACGCTGTAATACGTCAAAGAGCGTATTGTGACATATGAACCACTGATGTCTGAATGTTGTTATTTCTATTGTTGCTTGTATTACACTGCATCATGCTACATTACGCTGCATAGCGTAATTCGGTGTAAGATAGCAAACCTGCAAAAAATTGGAGTGTTGTCATCGCGCTTCCCTTGTTTCTATTCAGTCTTTCTGGGGTTTATTACGCTACACTGCGTAATGTAATGTAATAGGCCCTTAGCCAAAAAAAGGAAAACTTGCTGAGATGAGCAACATGTTGCAGATCCTTGCCTGAGCCTCGAGATTTTGCTAATCTATTAAGGTCTCAAATTTTGTTATCTCCATCGTTGTGACTAGATGGACTGTCTTCTTGCATTATGTTGCATTACGCTACATTATGCTGCATTGCATAACGTGGCATAATATGCTAAAATTTAAATTTTTCGAAACATTGCTAACTTGCAAAGTTGAAGTCTTGCCATCGCGCACCCCTTGCCTTATTCTATCCTCTGAAGTCTATTATGCTACACTGCATAGTGTGGCGTAACAGGCCCTTAGCCAAAAAGGGAACTTGCTGAGCTACGACTTGTCGCAAATCCTTGTGTGGGTTGCAAGATTTTGCTGAGCCATTGAGGCCTTGAAATTTTCATGGTGTTTCAATGGCCCCTCTTTGTTGATGTTTAGAGGGCTTGCCTGAAAGACGTCGACAAAGAATACGAAACACCAAAGAGGTAAAGACACCAACAGCGTCCATCGGCAACTACTCAGATGTCACACTATCAAACATGAAAGTGTGAAGGCAAGGGGAGGAGAATAGGAGTGATCTTAAAGAAGTGAGAGGAGGGAGGTTCAAAGAAGACTCAAGCATGTGAATAGGAAACTTTTGCAAATAAGTTATTAGGTGTCCTTTCGTGGGTGTATTTGCGAGAGGTTACGCTGCCATACTACATATGAAGGGCTTGCACAGACGAGTTGTGTTACGCCCGTATGGCCTACTTGAGTTGTTTTACATCCATGTTTCCTAGCTTTACCCATTTTTTTTGAGAGTGCAAGTTACATTCCACGAGGCGAGTTGCGTTACACCAGTTCATGGACATGATGATGCGAAAGAATTGATTATATGTTCACATTCTGTACAAACAAAGAAGAGGGTAAAGGTGGTTGTAAGGATAAGGGAAGGAGAAAGTGAAGTAAGGTGTCTAATGGAGGGAGAGGTAGGGTTTGCACTTCCAAGTAGTCAAGCTAGTCTGAGCAGCCACTTCAGAATGCCATGACACCTCACCTCCTAGTGAATGCATTCTCGATCAACGCCATCATAGCAAGTAACCTACAAAACATAACAGAGAACAAAGAGCAAAAGAAATCTTCCTAATCGCTAGGGAGGCTATTGAAACAAGCATCGTCCGAAGCAAAAAGGAGAGCATAGGCCATGAAAAAGGGACTGTAGCAAGGAGCAAGGATCCCTATGTTGATGTCACGGTCCATGAAGTTGTCATCGACAACCAGATTCATCTTGCTCAAACGACTGGGCAAAGAACCAGTCAAATGAATCTACTAAGCCAAAGTCTGGTGGCGGTGACGGGTGGAGGCTATCAAGACTATGGATGACCATAGTTTCTTTGGGGCCCCAAGCGGCAAAGTTGATCCCAGGAGCTGTAACTACAGAGTGGTTGTCATAGCAACATCTTTGAGGGGTCAGTAGTATGCCTTTCGGCATATCTGAGGAATCAGTAGGATGTTAGTGGGGTAGCAGTGTTGCGTCTATTCCAACGCCTTACCCGTTCCATATGGTAGGGATGTAGTGCAAGAGTGATCACACTCACTTGCTTCATGGATTGTTTGTTGACGGATTCCAGTTTTGAGTCCTGGTTGACCGTTGTTGCTGGTTTTAAGTCTCAGCAGACCGTGGTCCTGGTTTAATGTCTAGGCAGATTGAAACCTGCTAGTTTTTCATCATAGCAGATGGTGGAAGAGTTAGTTTATGGTCCCAGCAAACTATGTTGTGGGTGTTAGTTTTATGTCGTGATCTAGGGACAAGTCTGTGCTAGTTTAGCATCTTAGCAAACGTATGCTTACCTTGCCAATTTCACGTCATGGCAAACGGTAGGAAACTTTGACAGTTTAGCGTCGTGGCAAACGCGTGCAAGAAATGCCAATTTTATGTCATAGCGGACGTGTACAACATTGCCAGTTTTACATCGTAGTGGATGTTTGTTACCTTGCATTTGAGCCGAGTCGATGTTTAGATGTAGTACCGCTTCAGATACATATGATTCACTGGATTCGGGTGTTCATTGCCATTGATGTCTGCTAGCCTGAATGCTCTGTTGCCATATGCATTAATAACCAGGAAAGGGCCTTCCCAACTTGTAAAGAATTTTCCCACTGGTTCACGAATGGCTTTGAGAACCACGTCTCCTTTCTTGATCGATCGTTGATGCAAGTTGTGATGATGCTTCTGTTTATGCTTGTCTTGATACCTTTCGAAGGTGTCGAGCGTCTGGATGCATTTCTCCTCTACTAAGTCTAAATCCACGATCCTGGACTCGTTGTGTTGAGTCTCATTTATAATCATGGAGAGGACCATCCGTAATGAGGGAATTTGTAGTTCCAGGGGCAACACTACTTCAGATCCATAGACTAGGCTGTAGGGTGTCTTATTGGTAGTTGTTCTGCATGTTGTACAATAGGCCCATAGCATGTAGAGGATTTTTTCATGCCATCATTTTTTGTTGCTGCTGAGCATCTTCTTGAGTAGATTGATAACCACCTTGTTTGTTGCTTCTACTTGACCATTTTCTTGTGGGTAATAGGGTTGAGGAAAAAGATTGCTTGATACCAAGGTTATTCAAAAAAGATTTGGTTTCGGTACTACTAAATTGTGACCCATTGTCAGTCACAATAGTCATAGGAAGCCCAAATCTAGTTACTATATTGTCTAAGATAAAATGGCAAACCTGTTGAGATGTAATCTTTCGTAGGGGAATAGCCTCAACCCACTTCATGAACTACTCGATGGCGATGATAATGAAGCTATGTTCTGCGGAAGACATGGGTGAGATGGGGCCTATGATGTCTAGTCCCCATCATTGGAATGGCCAAGTGTGGTATGTAATTATGTCAGTGACATGTGTATTAGATTTTCATAACGTTGGCATGTATCACATGTCTTAACCTTGGTCAAGCAGTCTCGTTCCATGTTCAGCCAGTAATACCCTAAGCGTCTGATTTTAGCGACCATGGCTCGTGGGGCTATATGTACCCCACATAGTCCTTCATGGACTTCGCTAACTATTCATTGTGCTTGGTCATTATTAACGCAGGTTAGAAATACTCCATCAAAAGAGCATCTATAGAGAGTACTGTCTCCAATGATGACATATTGCCAGGCATGCTTGCGGATTGCATCTTTTTGTGCGGGTGTTAGCTCATGCGGTGGTTCGCCTTACAGAAGGTAGGCTTTAATGTTATCGTACCATTCTAATGTTCCACCTGTGCTTAGAGAAAAAATTTGCACTGCTTGAATGGCAAGCTCTGTACATTCCAGCATTAAAATGGGCCAAGTGGCAAACAAATGTGGTGGCATGTTTAAGGCCAGTGTGGCTAGTGCATCGGCTACAGTGTTTTCGTTACGCGGCACGTGTTGGGCATCAGTTGTCATGAATTTTTTCAGGAGATCTTTAGCCATATTGTAATAGGGCTGTAGATGCACAGCTTTGCAGGTGTAGACTCCTATGATTTGATTGATGACAAGCATCGAATCGCCTCGGATTGCCAAGTGTTGAACGTTGAGTTCCCTAGCTGTTAATAATCCCCTGAGGAGCCCCTCATACTTTGCCACATTGTTCATACAAGGAAAAGCCAGGTGGTATATGTTATTACTATAGACACCTCTAAGCTTGCCAAGTATATGTAGAAAGGCTGATCCCTTTGTGGTGGTAAAACTGTTGGCAAATGTAACAGCTCTTTCTTCAGACTGTCAAACGCATGTTGGCAGTTCTCAGTCCATTCAAAGTTAACCCCTTTCTTGAGCAAATGTTGCATAGGATGTAACTTGTCTATTAATCTTGAGATGAACTGCCTGATAAATTGCAACCTACCCTACAGCCCACGTAGTTCTTTGAGGTTTGTAGGTGTTGCTAGATTAACGATGGCTTTAACCTTGTCGGGGTCGACTCGGATGCCAGTCTCTGATACCACAAACCCCAACATGCACCCGATTTTGACTCCGAATACGCACTTTCTTAGGTTGAACTATAGGTTGTGTTTGAGACATCATTTAAGGATTAACTCTAGGTCTCCTAAGTGATCTTTCGACTTCTTAGATTTGATAGCTATGTCGTCTACGTAGTCGTTCAATCTCTCTAAGATGTAATCACTAAAGATGTATGTCATAGTGCATTGATAGGTTGCTCCAGAGTTTTTAACCCGAAGGGCATCATGGTATAACAAAAAGTTCCTCAGGGGGTCATCAAAGTCGAAGTTAGTTGATGTTCTGGGTTGATACAGATTCGATTATAGCCTAAAAACCCATCCATGAAGGATAGTAACGCATGGCCAGCTGTTGTATTGATAAGTTGGTCGATACTCAGTAATGGGAAGTTGTCTTTAATCATGGCCTTGTTCAAATTGCGAAAGTCTATACAAATGCATATTCCTCCCATTTTCTTAGAGACAACTACGATGTTCGACACCCAGTCTGAATGCGATGAAACCAGCCTGATATAGCTTAGTGATTTCATTACGCACTACTAATGTGATTTCGGGCTTAATCTTCCATGCTTTCTATTTAACAGCTTTGATATGTGGATCTAAAACTATGTTGTGCTGTATTAGCCTTGGATCTAAACCTGTCATATCTTCGTATGACCATGCAAACACTGTAATGTTATCTTGAAGCACTCGAGATATATCATTCTGCATTTGTTGGTCAAGAAGAGAACTAACTTTTAGGGTTTTGCTTCCTCCTTTGTGCATAACCACAGGGACCTCAGTGAGGGAATCCTCGGTCACATTGCCAGCTTCTAAGTCTAGGGTTCAGGCCAAATGTTCTGGCCAGTATGGGGATACTTCCGATGTTGCTATGGTTGTATCGCAAAGGGAAGCATCAGTTCCTATTAGTGCGTGATTAAGCTGTCTAACAATTTCCCTGTATGGGCCTATTAAGGCTAGGGGTGCAAGTAAAGCTACGTCCATTTGCGAATTGACCTACAAAACTGCCAAAAACAGAGGTTGTTACATTGTTTTTTGTTGACCTGTTGAAACGATAGAAGGTTTTCTTGTTTTAGTGGTGCATGTTAAAGAGCTACTAGTTTAAGGTCTTAGCGAACTGTTACCATATGCATGATTTGTGAGAAAGCAATAAGCCCAATTTCCTAGATGTCAACGTAAGACTTCTATGAACTATGGTGGGGAGTGTAACATGGTGCATCTAGCATGTCGAGATAGCTAATTTAGAATTTTGTGCAGATCATAGTTAATGTGACCGGATTACGAGACGATGAGCTACGTGTTAGTTTAGGGTCTTTTCGGACCGTAATCTATATGATATCTACAAGATTAATGTTGTGATCTTCACACTTCATGTCACATTGACATACCTACGTTTCGAGAAAATTTCGCATTGGTCGGGTATGCAACAGTTAGTTTCAACCAATTTATTTGTAAGTCGGTGATTCGTCTTCAAAGCAGACTGGAGACATTGCAAATTTCAATTAGGCTATAGCAGAAGGAAAGCAGAAGTAAGGCATAAGTAGATAATTTTACGAAAGTTGTTCAGTCATGACCATGGCATAGAAGATCAAAGGCAAACATGTCAAATTGACGAAGATTGATGAAGTGCAGGAGAGTTTGCAGCGAGTTTCAAAGGCCAAGGTCCAAACACTGGAGGCTACTCCACTCGCTCGGTAAGTGGTTTTTTACCCTCCTGCATGACTGTTATTTCTATTGTTATGGCATCGCAATTGTACCTATTTCAAAGATGAGTATTATGGCGGGTGTTGATACCTAGTCACACGAACTAAGCTATCCTAGTTTGTACTATTACTGCTATCGCTGTTGTCGAAGAAAGACCTTGCATAGTTGCAAGGGTTAGGGCAATCTTGTGCGATATTGTACGTACACAATGCATAACTAGGGAAGTCCAGGTACTATACCCTTATGTAGTATGAATAAGATTTCATTGTCTCACCCATAAATATTGCATATTACGCTAGGATAATACACAGTATTACTTTTGTTGCCATTGTCAGGGACAGACCTTGCGCGATCACAAGGGTTTGGGCAGTTTTCGTAATGCATTTCTAGCGTAACCTGCAATTTCCTGGGAGTCAAGGTAACGGAAGCCTTAGTATTGCATAATGAAGAAAAATTTTCTGTGTTATTCTTACGTCATTAGTATGTCTATATTGTTGTTCCTAATAGAAGTCTGTTTCATTGTAAAGGATTACGCTAAACCCCATCCTGATCGTCTTGGACATCGTGGGCATTCTGTGTTGTTTACATGTCCCCATGGCCAATGTTCCTCCTCCTCATTCTTGTGTAAAGGAGGAGGTAGTTTGGTTTTGAAGAGGTGTAGGGGAGTTCCTACAGTTTTTGTTACACAATTACAGCGTAATTATTTGGTCGCATTTGCTGGCCGATACAACCGCCGCCATTCTGGAGACACTACTGGTTGGATCAACACAGAACATCTTGACGTTTTTGGTGGATGGCTCAATCAAAACTGTGCATGTGCAAGACTATGATCAGAGCGCCAGGGGTTTGATATATTTGTCTTGGATCTAGGATATGCCCAAGTTTAATTGTTATCACACCTACAACACTCTATTCGTGGCTCGTCATCTTACGACCTATTTCTAGAATCCACTTGGGATTGTGCATTATGCAGGCAGGTAAGTGTTTCCACAACATCATAATATGCTAACTATTTATCTAAATTTTTGACCAGTGTAAACAACTGTCTACAGTCTGTGATGTAGGTTTTTCATCAATAATGATGGTCTCTAGCGTGATACAGATACGTTGTCTATGACCAAAATGGCCATAAAGGAGTTTACCTCTATTAGCAATGTATGTGCTGGTGTTATGGGAAAACTAGAATTGGAAATCCCACATTACCCTAACCGCTATGTCAAATTTTTCACCAAGTGCAAAAGGCTCGAATGGCTGGATAAGGAGTGGACTTTGGATTGTCCTCTCACTATCACAGACATGCAAGATAAAATCCCATCATTTCCTTCGCCTTTCAGACACCGTAAATTACGCTATGGTGGTTTATTGTACAATATTATGGGCTGGAAACAATGTGTGAAATTGTTTTAATTTTGCTATATTATCAAAACCCTTGTTATATGTTTACAGTTAAGGAATCACGGGAGATCACAGTTATGGCCTCCGGGCGTGAAGCGAGCAGTCTTTTGTGTCGTTATGACAACATAAAAGAAGTGCAACGTTGGCTCAGCCATAATGCGGCCCGAGCTATCCTAACCAATAACCTCCAGGAAGCTGGACTAATGGAGTTGTTTTTGGCTATAACCCCTTACGTCACTGTAGGTGAAATGTTGACCCTAGTTAACTCCTTCAGCAAAGAAGCTGAGCGTCTTTGCATACACGTGCGTAACGTGCGTGTAAGTTTTGGCATTGACGCTCGACTATTCATTGACTTTTTTGGCATTCCCTTTGATGGCCTTCCAATAGAAGAAAAGTCAAAAAGGAGTTCTAAGCACCAAAAGGAGATAGAGGAGTGGTTGGGGGTTAACAAGGAAGTGAAAGGAATCCCTGCTGCTAAAATCAAGCTGGAGGTGGCTCATACCATTTATCCCCTCTTCTGAGCCTGAGCTTTCCCCAAGTTGCTTTCCCAGGGAAGAATCCTTACCATAAAATAGGCTCGGATCATGTAGGAGGTTATGGAGGAGGGAACGCGGTATAATTGGACCAGCTACTTCGCTGAAGGTCTACAAGCTAAAATGGTCAAGCTTAGCAACAAGCTTGAGTCTCACTTCAACGTGCATTTTTCTTTCTTTATAGCTTGCTTTCGACATTTTGTCGAATTCTTGGTGGTTCAGAGGGATGGAATCTGGGTGCAGCAGGATCGTAACTAGATTTCCAAACCTTGGATTTCCCAGGTTTTTGGCACTACCCAATCGCAAGATCCTCCCGAAGGCATTGTGGATTCGCTTTCACTTACTACTAAGAGTTTGGCAGCGCCTTGTATGTGGGGCCAAGATATTGTAGGTGGAGCACTCCCTTCTTTCATCGGTAGTGTGTCAAGGGGGAAACGCCTTGCAATAGAAATAGTGGATTCTTTAGTCCAGCGGAAAAAGCATCGTTTGGCCATGGAGTCCACTGGTCCAACTGACGTAGAGAAGAAGAGGTTGCAAATTAAGTTTCACAGGAACGATCCCCCAGCTGGTAAGTAATGATATGTGTAATTAGTTTATATATTTGTTATGCTACGTATAGATGTGACATCGTGTAGCTTTTGTAAGTGTTTTGTTTAACTATTTTTTAGTAGACAAAGGAGAGAATGTAGCGGAGTTGACCCCTGAAACAGGGACAATAGTTATACGATGTAAAGGAGTGGTCCCAATTTTGGAAAAGGAGACCCCTATTAGTAATGTAGGTGGCACACAAGTTCCTATGAGAGAAGAAGAGATGGAAATAGAGGACACTAAAGTCCTTCCGAATGAACTGGGAAAAGGGAGCATCTTGTCGTGGTGAGTTTGACTTTTCCTTAGAGGGCAATCTCACATTACTACCATCGAGGGTTTTTTTGAATTGAGTTTTTGCGTTATCGTAATGTCTCAGTTATCCTTTATGTCTATCACACTGTGTCTAACCCGTTTTTGTTTGTGTAATAGGTACTTCTGATGCTGGCGTCATGCCCTTGTTAGCAGCACCCACTCAGCATTGGGGTGAGAACCCTGATAAATTTTCCTTTATGGAAGACATTGCGAAGGATATGATCGGTCGCCTAGAGCAAATCGATCCTAAGATTGGTACGTGAGTGTTATAACGCAAGGATTGTTGGCATTATGATATTGTATCATTTTTTTGCATCTCACTATTATTTTTATGTTACAGGATCTCACCTCAAATGGGATCCCAAAGAGCCCGTTGACTTGGACACCACCCCTAAACCCTCACTGGAGTTGACCGAAGTGCCTCACAGCCTTTATGATGAAATGTGTAAATGTGCATTACGCTCGACCCGCTCTTTATGGGAGTGCAAGAATGTCAACGAAGCTCTTTAGAAGAGGTTGCATAAAGCAGAAAAGGAGAAGATGTTCCTAACTGGTAGGGTTGAGGACCTGGAGTCCCGTAATGAATTTCTACTAGCTCGAGAAACAAATGATGAGAATTGGCATACAGCTATAATTGACTACACCCATTATTGGACAGTCGTTAGAAACAATGTGCAAGCTAGTCGTGAACTCATTGAGCAATGGATGCAAATGAATCTCCTATCCCAGAAGAACCAAGACTTGACGGATTATTGCACGATGGTCCAAGAATGAGGGCAGACATAGAAAGATCATAAGCACATGTATAAGAGAGAATGTGCTGCCTATTGCCAACATTACAGGGATTTTTCCATTGAAGCATGGTCCCTTTGACTATTTCTTGATGTCATTGATGCTTCTGGAGCGTACAAAAAGTTTCAGGAGCAAGTGACAGTAAGCGCCTCCCCAGAGAGGGAAATAACCCTCCCTAGCGGGGAAACCACTATCCCTTCCTTCTTCCCTGAACCACCCTAATGAACTCCTATGGAGAAGGGGAAGGTTAAGGCTGGAATTGATCTAGGAGATGGCGTTTGGTCTGAGCTTACCGAGGACGAGACCATGCAACGTCTGTGGGTTGGTTTGGAATAGGTTCCTTTTGCGGCTGATGTGGGACCATCACAGGTAAGTTTTAGGATTATTGCATTCTTGTTATGCGTAGTCTCGATGGCAATGCTAACGTGTGCATCATGTCAAACTGTAGGATCGAAACGAGGAGGATCCTCATGAGAATGAGCGTAATGGAGATGATGGTCCTCACAAAGAGGGTCTTCATGAGGAGGAGCGTAATGAAGATGATGATCCTCGCGAAGAGGATCTTCACGAGGAGGAGTGTGATGAAGATGATGGTCCTCGCGAAGAGAAATCCCGTGAGGAAGAGCCTTGTAAAGAGGACCACCCTCACGAAAAGACCCCACAAGAAGAAGGTCCTTACAAGAATGATTTTCTTGAGGTAGAGGTGGAGTTGGATGATACAGGTGGAAGTGTTAGTAAAGGTGACATGTGATGTGGCCATATTGGTCAACATTTTATTATATTGGAATGAAGTAAACGATAATGTTTTTTTTGGCCCATATAGGCTAGGGTAAAGATTTTATCTTTCATAAAGTGGAACATATAGCAGGCCATAAATAGTTTAAGGCCATTTCAAGCTGTGCCATCGTAAACATAAACGAATAAACGAAATTGCCATTTTTAGGCCGTAGCGGGCCGTAAATAGTTTAAGGCCATTTCAGGCCATCACTAGTTTAAGGCCATTTTGGGCCGTCACTAGTTTAAGGCCATTTTGGGCCATCATCATCTTAAGTGTAAAAGGGTAAATTACAGTTACTAGTTTTAGGCCATGGCAAGCCGTAACTAGTTTAAGGTCATTTCGGGCCATCATCATCTTAAGTGTAAAAGGGTACATTACATTTGCCAATTTTAGGCCATGGCAGACCGTCACTAGTTTAAGGCCATTTTGAGCCATCATCTTATGTGTAAAAGAATAATGCAACACAAGAAAGTGCGTAAATTGCATAATAGTAAATAATGTGGACTGATACAACATGTTACGCTAACGTGTTCATTTGCTAGCTCTGTAGTTATTTTTTGATCGTTTTTAGGTTTGGCGACGCGTATAGGCGAGGAGGCTTGTTATAGCATTCCTCTATGCTAGCATCTTCTCCTTGGAAGAGTAGTTCAGCCCAGGTCAAGCTTTCATTGGTTACTGTATTAGCCTATTCAACTGTTGGGACAGGGGTTTGATCTTCGGGAACTTCAACCTTTGACCCTTGTTCCATTTCTACATTGTTAACCGCTTGAGTGGTCATCTTATCACCATGGATGATCACTTCCCCTCCCGCATAGGGCAAGTGGCTTTCTTGATGAATGGGTGATGAGACTGCCCTTAATTGAGCTAACCAAGACCTCCCTAAGATTAGATTGAAGTTGGCATCTCCTCGACGATGATGAACACTGCATTTGTGGGGAATTGATCCCCTGCCACAAAGTTGATGTGTACCGTTCCATTCACTTGCGCTCTTGCTCCATTAAATGACTTCAAACATGACGTTGTCATGGGATTGATCTAGTTGAGAAAACCCAGTTTGTCCACTATAGGGAATGGGATGACATTGGCAGTGGCCCCGTCATCTACGTGTACTCTCCAGATTTTGTACTAGCTGACCCAAATAGTGATGAACATGGGCGCTGTTGTCACCTGACCCTTTTCTGGGTCATCCTTAATGGACTCGTCATGAAATGTCAATTGGGGAGATCATAGTTGTTCAACAGTGTGAGGAACCATAACCGAATGAATTACTTCTTTATCTGCTAGCAAGTTTTCGTCCACCGATATGGACATTAACATGCGAACCATGGCTTCACAATGCTTTTGGGATGTCATCAACAAGTTGTACAAGCTCAGCATTGTATTTTTCTATTTGAGAGCCTACTTGACTTGTGTAAAAGTGTCAAGGAGATCATGCCCATGATCTGGTTGTTTGTTCTTCTTCTCTTCTTCCATTTGTCCCAGAAGACGGATTTCTCGGGGTGGAACAACTTCTGGTTGAGGGTTGCGTTTTCTTGGGTTGGGAGAAGATGGTCGCATTTGCATAGCATTTTCTTTTTCAGAAGATGGGGCCAAGGGCACTGAGGTGAGGGGTGTAGGCCTAGGGTGTCCCAGCACAAGGCGATCCTTGGCTACATTAGCTGTCATGTGCCCTTCTCCTTTCCTATTAGGGTGTGATTGGGGCGTTGACTTAGATGGTTGCCCTTACGTAATAGAAACAACTGATGGTTTTGGCATCCTGATGACAAAGTGTGCCTTAGGTGTGGGCACGGGTTGGGCCGCGGCTTTACTAATAGTACGCTGTTGGACGACGGTAGGAGATAAGACTCAGAGTACAAAAGGTTGTCGCTAAACCACACCAATCGATGTTGATGGGCTTGTTGTCTGAGGTGGATGAGGAGGCACACACAACACAAAGGATTTCTTTGGCTGTGCCTAGTCATCGCCCTTCATACCCACTACGTTGATAGTGTACCCTACGTTATTTGTGTTTAACAGGTCTTGGCACACATGCATGGGTTGGTTTTCCAGACGGACTAGATTACTGTTGTCTAAGATCAAGTCACCTTGATCGATCATATGTTGAATGTCATCTTTCAATGCCTAGCAGTAATCTGTGTCATGACCACACAATTGGTGGTAGTCGCAAAACAGGTCTAGCCTGAAGTTCCTGAGGACTAGCGGTTCATTAGGCTGGGCCAAGGAGGGGTTCTTGAGCAGCTCACAATGGTGCCTGTGGCGTTTCAGAGCCTCCTCAGACACCGTCTTGTGTCAGATGTGGCCAGTTCCCAATAATTACTTCAGAAGTTCTGAAGGCTTTATAGGTAGTGCAGCATAATTTGAGCAATCCTTACGCTCAAATTTAGGCCTTGGCTGCGGAGGTGCTTCAGGGACAGAAGAAGTTTCTTGATTGGCACTATTTGACCTAGTTGTGAGCTCAGCAGGCTCCACAAATGTTTTCTTATTGTTGTTTTTCTTCTTGGCCCCCTTAGCAACTACTGCTATTGTCGTTGTCGTAGCCTTGCCTTTGTCCTTACCCTTTTTGTGGGAATTTTTGTAGACCACATACGCCAGATCCTTACTAGCCTCTACTGCGTCTTGGATGCTCTTAGTCTAAGTGAAGGCTTGGCTAAGGGAGCGGGGAGCAACGTAATATAACTTAGACTTGATAAAGTCGTTAACTGCCCCCTTGAAGATTACCAACAGATGGGCCTCTGCGATGGGTTCACGAATTTCATTCAAGGTGATGCTCCACCACTATATAAACTTTTGAATCGACTCGAGTGGGTCTTGCTTAACCCCCATGAGCTAGTCCAGCATGACTTCTAGTTTCAAGTTGTACTTGAAATGAGTCACGAACTGAGTTAACAGCTCTTCCAAAGTTGAAATGGAAGCACGCGGGAGTGCTCGATACCAGTCTAAAGCTTTACCCGTTAGAGACATAGCAAAGACGTGGATGATAGTATGTGGCCATTGTTGCAATAATAGCGACTCTGACCTGAAAGTAATTAAATGAGCATTGGGATCACCTTCCCCATTGTATTTTGTAAAATGGGGGAGTGGCATCCTAGGAGGTAATGATAAAATAGGAACTACCAGACTAATAGGATCGTCATGATAAAAATCCATGACTTGTATTGTGTCAGAACCGGAAGCCTTGAGGAGTTTAACTTCCTCTGTAAGGGTCTAAATAAGCTGGAAGGCTTGATCCAAACCCATAGACGAAGAGGTCATTTGTGGAACGGCATGAGGAGCCATGCTGGGTGGTGGAATAGGGGTGGTAGCTTGGCCAATGGGCGATGCTATCGAAATTGTCCCTGTAGGCGATGCTGCTTGTGGCATCCACCACTCGATAGGTAATGCGGATGGGGCGACCACCGTCAAATGTGCCATTGGATGCACTGTTTGCGTGGCCAGGGGCATAGACAATGACCCTATAGCTGGGTTTAGCGCCTGTAGGACCTGGTTTTGATGATGGGGGAGATGGGACATCTGCGTAGGATGCACAACAAGAGACATGTTTCGAACCCACCATGCTGTAGTGGCGTGCCCTGTCATGTGAGTCGGGATGAACGTAGGTGTTGTATGTAATTGTGAAGTAGGTATCGCGTGTTCATACGGTGACATGGGCACAGGTGCACGATGAGATGGATTAGGTAATTGCACCTACTAAGGAATGATTTGTGACGAGTCGCCACCCGGGAGGGTAGTTGAAGAGAGAAAATGTAGCTGGGGTGAGTGCGGGACTCAGTTAGTATTAGATAATGTTAAGGGCGTGATGACCATGAACAATGGATTTACGCAGGACGTCGTGGAGGGAGGGGCCATGGCAAAATCAACATGACTACCTCCCTCAGAGTGGGAATCTAGATCGTCCTGCCCGTCATGAAGCATTTCATCACAGAACAACTCCTCTCATTGTTCTGTCGATATCCTAGCCTTCAGCATTTGATCTAGGATCCACTGTTGTTGATTTGTCAAGGGTATATTGGTGTTATGTGAAGGAATAAATTCCTTCCCATTGCAGTATATGAACTCGTATTCTCATTTTTCTTCAAGTTCTTATGGATACATGGGCAAATTTGCTGCAAGTTTAGCACAAAGGAAATTGTAATGTTCCCTGCACTAAGTTTGTCCCTCAGGCTCTTTGTTTTGAAGCCTAAGGGAGCAGCGTGGTCGCACCAGACTAGTTGGCGGCTCAACCACAGGAAGCGTAACTTGCAGAGTCCAAGGATTCTCGAGGTTGGCAGTGTCAATAGCAGTGGTTGATGTAGCCATTCTCTACGCGGTTTGAGAGTAATGATGATAAGGATAAAGATCACAAGGGTAAAGGCAAACTAAGGCAATAATCAGGCTTTCTACCCTATAGGATTCCAAAGGAATTATCGAAGCGACCGATCTTCACCACACAATCTCGTAAACAACCACGGAGGTATTACGTTTACGTCGATCGAAAATGGGTATAGATAGCTTATAGGACTACCCGTAAAGTGCAGTTTGGATGTGAAGGCCCTCCTTCTAGCACCAGAAAATTGTAACGACAAAAAACGTCAGTCACTGAAAATACCAAGCAGAGTTCCGTGTACACAGTTCCAACCCCGGATCCATGCTAGGGCCGTGCTGGAGAAGACGAATCCGAGGTGCCCTGAACGGTCTTGTCGATCAGAGAGGGACTTACTTAATCAGTAAAATTTTGTAATAATTGGATGGAGAAATGGTGATTTCAATGAGGAGATATAATATCGTTAATCTCAAAGGTAATTGAGAGCGATGTAAACGATTCAAAACGATTACAAAATCTATATAGATAAGACGCAAGAAACCGGATTTAGAGAGTGTGCAATCCCAAGATCTGGGATTTAGCTTATAAACAAAATATATTGGATACAATGATTACAGGTGGACTTCGGTTTAGACAAAGCATGTGCCAACAACAAGAAAGCTATTTAGAGATAAAACAAGCAAAGGTCGATCTACCTTGTTCTAGCCAATCTGGGTGCAAGGGAGTCAAACCCGAAGCAAAATATCTGTTAACTAGCTATTTCTGATCAAAGATTCTTGTCAATCACATTCGATGTTCTTATGATCGCTAATCCTCTTTTGCTCTCTTATCAATCTTTGCCAAAAGTTGTCAACAATTGCCAATGAAAGAAAATTGCTCACGGAGAAAATTTGCTGATCGATAGAAATTTTTTCCAACCCTTTGATCTTTGTCAACTGGAGTATTTATAAGGTTAGGGTCAGGAGAAAAATGCAGTTTAGATGATGCGTGTCCTGAACCTACAAAATGCCATTGACTTGATGTGTTTGTGTCTGAAGTTTGCGGCGCTATGCTGCATTATGCTCTGAAGCGTAATGTGTCGTAACCTACTTTTGCTGGAGCTTTGGCAACAAACTGTTCTATGGTTACGCTATAATACGTCAAAGAGTGTATTGTGACATATGAACCACTGATGCTTGAATGTTGCTACCTCTGTTGTTGCTTGTATTACGCTACGTCATGCTACATTATGCTGCATAGTGTAATTCGGTGTAAGATAGCGAACCTGCAAAAAATTGGAGTATTGTCACCGCACTTCCCTTGTTTCTGTTCAGTCTTTCTTGGGTTTATTATGCTACACTGTGTAATGTAGCATAATAGGCCCTTAGCCAAAAAAGGAAAACTTGCTGAGATGTGTGACATGTTGCAGATCCTTGCCTAAGCCTTGAGATTTTGCTAATCTATTGAGGTCTCAAATTTTGTTATCTCCGTCATTGTGACTAGATATACTGTCTTCTTGCATTATGCTATGTTACGCTACATTACGTTGCATTGCGTAACGTGGTGTAATATGCTAAAAGTTAAATTTTTTGAAACATTGCTAACTTGCAAAGTTGAAGACTTGCCATCGTGCATCCCTTGTCTTGTTCTGTCCTCTAGAGTCTATTACGCTACGCTGCATAGTGTGTCGTAACAGACCCTTAGCCGAAAAGGGAACTTGCTGAGCTGTGACTTGTCACAAATCCTTGCGTGGGTCGTAAGATTTTGCTGAACCATTGAGGCCTTGAAATTTTCACGATGTTTCAGGCAGGACGTAGGATGCCTAAGTTGTTTGGGGCCAGGAGGTGGCCCCTACGTGAGTATAGGATTGGGCAAATGCAGAAGTCACTTACAAGGAAGGCTAAATTGGCATGGTCACCCTCTTAGAGAGGATGGATAGACCAAATTGAGGAGGGGCTATACTAGGAAGCGGTTGTTGGAAGATGGTGTAGGGGTGGCTCTCATGTTCGAAGCAGGCCTCAAACTCATCTTCCTCCTTTTGTCCTTACATCATGCTTGTTTGCATGAATGAGCTGGGACAACAACTGGTGGTAGGACTCTGTGCGTGGGATTATGTCAAACAAGGAGGGGTTGTACTCCCATCCATTCTGGTGGACTCATTCATAGTCTTTTTTTGCCTCCAAGTCAGGATAATCCACTGGTAGTCCTGCTTAGACTTTGGCACAAATAAAATTGTATTGTTCGTGGCTTAGTGCAGCATGCTTTGGCTGGATCCTAGTGTCAAATGTGTTAGACACCAACGTGGAAGGGATTCATATTCACAGATCGGGTTGTGAGTTGTTGTTTGCAGAAAATGGCTAACTCTGAAAACTGCAGAAAAATGACTAAGTCTGTCAGTAGCAAAAAAATATATGAAGATGGTTAAGTGTAAAAATGCTGAAAAAATGGCTAAGTATGGAAATGTAGGAAAAGTGCCAAGTATGAAAACTACTGAAAATGGCCAACTTTAATGCTACACTCGCTACGCTGGAGCTTGGTACACTCACTACGGTATAGCTTGTCATGCTTGCTACGTTGAGGAAGACCCTGCTACACTGATGGGGTCGCTATGCTACACAAGACATAGGCAACATAATATAGTAGTCAGTTTAGAAACCACTACACTGACAGTGTCACCACACTACATAGGATATAGGTAGCGTAACACAGTAGTCAGTTTAGAAACCGCTATGCTAATAGTGTCACTACGCTACACAGAATATAGGCAGCGTAACATAGTAATCAATTTAGAAACCACTACACTACACAGGATACAAGCAGCGTAACATAATAGATAGGCAATGTAATGTAGTAGTCAGTTTAGAAACCGCTACACTACATAGGACACAAGCAGCGTAACGCAGTAGATAATTTTAGGCTTTTGTCCTATAGGGTTCCAGAGGAACTATCATGGAAACCAATCTACACCACTCAGTGCATAGACAACCATAGGGGTGTCACGTCTATGCTAGCAGGCTACTAGTAATAGGGTACAAACAGCATGCAGGATTACCCGTGGCACGCACAAAGAAAGACCCTCCTTCTAGCACCAAAAAATATGATATCCAAAAACGTTGGTGGCTAGAACACCGAGAGGTCACCAGGCGTATAGCCTAACCCCGAATCCACGAGAGGGTAGTATTGGAGAAAATAGAAATGGGGTGCCTTGAACAGTCTTGTCAATCAGATAAGGACTTACGTGGTGTTAAAATGATCATGTGTGAGAAGAGTTTATACTATGTTATGTGCGGGCATCGGGTCTAGGAAGGCTAAAGCGTAGCAGGGTGTCTCGACCTAAGAACTGTGACATGAATGTGCAAATATGTATAAAAAGTGACAAAATACAAGTGTTACACTAAATGCCAAAGATAAATGCTTGAGAAATGCAACCAAGTTTGAGAATAGTAGTGCACTGCCCCAAAAGAGGGAGCTTAGCTGATTCACAAAGGGATACACAGTGTACAATAGGCGTAGTGGGAGTGCAGTCACAGCCTCAGTGGTGTCAGGCTGATAAGTTTGGTGCTCACTGTGTTAAATTGTGTCTACTGGGTTGGTAGCCATGATGTATCATGCAATCTTCTACAGGGCTACAATGGCGCTGCAGTGTACCGTGCAATGTAGTTGTGCCTCTTTGCCGATGTAATGTGCTCTGGGTCTCGTTTTCCCATGGAGTTAAGTGCCAAGATGTTAAAGTGCCAAATGCCAAATGGAAGTGCCAACTACCTTATTGGTGAGAAATGAATGCCAACCCTCCCCCCCCCCCTTTTCAAAAGAGGACGCAGGGGTATTTATAGGGCTAGGGTTAGCCCAAAATGCGGATTAGGTGCCACATGGCAGTGTGGTGGGTGGGACCATGCCTGTCCCATGTTACGTGCAAGACATGGGACACTAGCTGTAACGCTGGACAGGGTGCTAAGCTACAGTAGACATGGTGCTACGCTATGTAGCATGATAGGGTGCTATGTTGCAGTAGACATAGTGCTACACTACGCAGTGTGACAGGGTGCTATGCAACAGTAGACATTGTGCTACGCTACACAACATGACAAGGTGCTACGCTACAGTAGATATGGTGCTACACTATGTAGTGTAACGGGATGCTACACTGCAGTAGACATGGCGCTACGCTACGTAGCATAATAGGGTGCTATGCTGCTCTATGCAATGCAGCGTGACATGGTGCAAAAAGTGCCATCATTTTGACACTTAGCCAAATTGGCAATCATGATGCTGAGACTTGAAATTTTGTGGTGTTTCAAAACACTAAGATAGCATGGATAAAAATTATGTAAAAAAATTAAAGAAACTTCATAAAAGATGCAAAGGAGGTGACAAAAAGGATGGAAAAACCAAAGTGAAAAAGAAAAAAAGAGAGGCTTCATTGTGAGGGTAGTGATAGCACCTTATTTTCTTTTACATACACAAAACACTGTACAATACTCATGAAATTCTGAAGAAAAATCACCTATATTAATCAACACACATTTCCATATACAAAATAATATACTCAAGGTACTCCTAAGAGAAAAATACCTATACTAATCAACACAAAAACTTCTACATCCAAACTTCTAGCATTACAATATATGCAAAACCATCCTTACATAATTTTCAGTTGAGTAATACTAAAACAATCCCATCGACCCCCTTCACCCCCATCCACCAATGAACAATAATAGAGACTTTTATAATCAAAAAACCTAGTACTATCACCCCTATGCACTTCCTATGTAGTTACTATGTTACTACCCTAAAAGCATGTCCTATGTAGACTTAAAATTTCCCTTAAAAAATTATTACAAATAGTACCCTATCCTAGGCAACCTACAAAATTCAAGTACAAAAATACTAGAAACTTTTATATAAGTATATATACCCCTAAAATTGCAATGTAGGCACCCTCTAAATAACTACTCTACAAGGCTATCTATAATAAAAAAGATACAAATTAACACCATGTACACCCTTATAACATCACACTACCTAATGAATCATCAACTGGCTACATCAACAAGCATGCATTGACATAGCCCTGTTGCATCAATGCAATGTCATGTGATGCTTACATAAATATGCATACCCACTACATTTATGACACATTATGTCATTAGAGTAGCCAAGTTCTTGCAATTTTCTTCTACCAGAGTTAGAATATTTTCTGAGTGCCCGAAGTAGGACTTGAAGGAATTATATGAATCCTTATTCAAGCATCATTGTACTTGGACACATTGATGTGATGGCAATAAAGATGAGATTCTTGATAACTTAGAATAGATTAATGTTTATTTTTGTGCACTTTATTATTCATGCAATTTCCATTCCTGTCCTTAATTAATTAATGAACTTAATAACAAACACATAAGTACAATCACTTTTAACATATCATTTAATGCTTCATAATCCTAGCAATTGCTATTTGGTATGCCTAGTTGATGAGACGCGACTTGCACTAGGCCGCGATATTGCGTATGCAATATCGCGTCCCGCCACCATATCTATAAATAAGAGGCGGCACTCCCTTCATTTCCCAATCCTGGCTAGTGTAGCGAAGCTCTGGCAGATTGATCACTCCAGAGTTAGAATTTTTCCCCATGTGCCCGCAGTAGGAGTCCTAGAGTGAACGGCTCTTTATTCGAGCAGCTTGTAACCTGAACCCAAGTTGTGTACGGCAATAAAGACAAACTTGTTTGGATAAACCTTGCAGCACATGGCTTTATTTATTGCTTTCATTTATCGCTTTCCTAGTGCGTTCAAGTATGACTTGATTACGAGCGTCTACAGACGTGTACGGCTAGTCAAGGAATCGGCTGCTTGACACAATGCATGAGTACGACTCAATTACGAGCATTGGCTACTTGGTAACCCAGTAGCGTATTCCAGGATTCTACGCTTGGTAATCCCAGTGGTAGTCCGATGTGTACGGCTAGTTGAGGAATCAGCTACTCAGTGCTAGGCTAGAACATGTGATAAGTACGACTTAGTTACGAGCACCCACGGGTGTGTACGGCTGGCTAAGGAATCGGCTGCTTATCACACATAAGCTAAATAGGTGCCTCAGTACGACCACTTCGAGCACTTGCGTTACGTGTGGCGATTCCAGTAACGATTAGCTTTTGGTAAGCTGCAGTTGCATAGTTCAGGGTGTGTCCGGTAAGTGGGAACGGATGCTGACGCTAGTTAATTTAGACTTAGATCTTAGTTAGAGTTAGTTTAGTTTTCTCAACCCTTTCTCCTGGTAGCATAGAAGATAAGCCGAAAATACCAAAAAAATCACATACCTCAGACTTGCTTAACCATACACCGTGACACATACAAGCAAGCCTGGGAAGACAACGAACGATTAACCCCAAGTGTTTCTTGTGGCGTTAAGGCATTTAGTCTGCGGAGTTCGACCGGATCGCGCGTGTACGCTCGTATTCGTATGGTGGAGTGTAGGGGTACCTCGCCACTCATCATTGGCGCCGTTGCCGGGGACTAAGTGTTTTTTCGCCAATTTAACATAAGGGATATCACTCACATCGTTGTGAGCTTAAAACGAACCTTAGGGTTAATCAGTTAATCAAGAACAATAAATAACGGTGAAATTAGCACACCAATAGAAATGGCTTCTTCTCACGAAATCAACTCACCTAAGGACAATACAGGAGAAAGTCAGCATCATACGCATAACCGAGATCAACCATGTCCTCAACAATCTAAGGTCACATATACTCATCCCGATGAGTATGTGCCGGATTTTACCTTTGTTTTCCATCAAGATGAGCAACTGCGGTGGAGAGACATGCAAGGTAACATCGTGTTACCCCCAGATCGCTCTGCTTCCAACATGCTTTTCCGTGCCTTGGTACGGTATGGCATGCAAGAGCTGATTACTGAATACGTTGCGGATGATTACACTCTGAGGGATTATCAACCCACAAAAGCCCAACGTATTCGGGATGCAAGGCAGGAGAGCCAACATTCACTACTGAAGGGCAAGGTTTCCCACGTCATTAGTGAAATAGGAGACGAGGAACCCCTCACAACGGGTTTCTTAGAAAATGATGTTCCTCCTCCTCACTCTAGTGAAGAGGTTAGGCATCAGGGCCTTAGATCAACGATACATATTCCAGGCTCTGATCCCCGTGAGCACCAGCTGTTCACGGCAGGAACAATCACTCGCACTAATGACGGACTCGTTGATCGTCGCAACGGTCGGGACCGAAGCAGCCGAAGAGAAGGCAAGAAACATCACCATGGTGATGGATCTCCTTCTTCTTCCCCTTCATCACATCATTCACCCTCTCCTTCCACATCTGGGCGCAGCCACCATGAGCATAACGCGGAAAGTAAAGGTAGAAGAGATGAAATGCCTCGACAAGAAGGTCGAGAGGAGTTAGGACAAGGACAAGGACGTAGGGAGAATAGGGAACCACAACGTAGACATCACAGACGTCATGAAAGAGATGATCATGACGAACCCCTATTCGCAACCCGAAGTATGCTTGACATTAGAGAGGCAGTTAGGATTCCCACAAGGCATTTGAAAGACAGTAGGATCAAGCGTTTGGATATAAATAATATCCCACGTTTTGAAGGGGGATACAACGCTGATCCTCAACATCATTTACAGGCATTCCACGACGCCTGTGCCTTGCAGAACATAGACAATGAGTGGCAGAAACTCAAGTTGTTCCCAAGGACACTCACTAAAGAAGCAGAAAGCTGGTACCGGTCCTTAGAACCGGAAACCATCAGGAGGTGGAGTACGATGCTCGAATTGTTCAACAACAAATATCAAACGTACTCCAGAGTGTCTAACTTGCGTAAGCAGATCCAAGGCTGGAAACAAGGAGCTCATGAATCCTTGGATGCTGCCATGGCCCGTTACTACACATTGCTACATCGTTGCCCGGGCCATGGGTACGCTAAGCGGGATCAACTTCGCCACCTCGTGGATGGGCTACGAAATGAAACGAGAAGAACTCTTGGGACTTACGCCCAAGGGAGACTCTCCCAACTAAGAGCCCATGAAGTTGAAGTATTGTTGGAACAAGTAGCGCAAGAAGAGGGTGAGCTACGGAAAAGAGAAAGTGCGGAGGAATACAACCGTGATCCCTCCCTTCGTAAGAAGGGAGTGAAATTCTGTGATGAGGAGGATGAGTCACCACTCGAAGAGTTGGTGAACAGGAAAACTGTGCCGATCCAAAAGTTAACAACGGAGGTATCGGCTAAGGTAGACCAAATGTGGGATTCCTTAGACTCACGAATAGAAACAGTCCTGAAAATTGTAGAAGAGTCTAAGGATGAGCAAAGTAGTGATAAAAGCAAAGACAAGCGGAGAAACTTTAACCCTGCACATAACAAGGGTAAGGGAAAAATCTCTAACTCCGATGAGGCTGAAAATTCTGATTCAGACAATGATGGTGGATGTGAGGTCTGCTACTATGACCATCCTAAGGGATGTTGTCCAATTATCTCACATCTACAGGAATCTGGGATGTATGCATTAAATCCAAAGCTCAATCAATGGCAAACACCCAGAAGGTTACCTTATCCACAAGGTAACCCAAGGCAGTTCCACCAACCCTTAACGTGTTATCCAAGTGGAACGCCTCCACAGACCA
>MNCI01008374.1:234880-277737 GCA_015680685.1 Gnetum montanum | reverse complement strand
CGGCTGGCTAAGGAATCAGCTGCTTATCACACATAAGCTAAATAAGTGCCTCAGTACGACCACTTCGAGCACTTGCGTTACGTGTGGCAATCCCAGTAACGATTAGCGTTTGGTAAGCTGCAGTTGCATAGTTCAGGGTGTGTCCGATAAGTGGGAACGGATGCTGACGCTAGTTAATGTAGACTTAGATCTTTAGTTAGAGTTAGCTTAGTTTCTCAACCCTTTCCCCTGGTAGGATAGAAGATAAGCCGAAAATACCAAAAAAATCACATACCTCAAACTTGCTTAACCATACACCGTGACACTTACAAGCAAGCCTAGGAAGACAACGAACAATTAACCCCAAGTGTTTCTTGTGGCGTTAAGGCATTTAGTCTGCGGAGTTCGACTGGATCACGCGTGTACACTCGTATTCGTATGGTGGAGTGTAGGGGTACCTCGCCACTCATCACTAGTGATAGATACTTAGTAACTGAATAGCATTAAGAAACATTTAGTATGTGTATGGAAAGTGGGTCCAAATGCTTATGTTAGGTTAGATAGCTTAAGAATCATTTAATAGTTAAGTAGTTAATTTCCCAAGCAAATATCTTTGACACTTAGATTAAATAAATAAAACTACAAAATATAAATAAATATCATATGCCTTGACTTACACTTAACCATACAAATGAGCTTACACAAGTGAAAGCCAAGAAGACAACAATCATAATTTTCCAAGTCACTATCTTTGTCTATCAATATACTTAGGAGCTAAGTCCATGTTTGGCATCATTGTTGAGGACTTAGTCTAGCTAAGTGCACTAAGTAGAAAGAAATAGTAAATCTTACAAAGACATTGTAAAATAACACTAAATGACTAATCATTCAAGAACATAAGAAAAAGCATAGTATTTAATTTGCAATAAAAACTAATATGGATTCTTCTCTAAGGGACAAATCTTTACCACCTACTAGCAAAACCAATCAAAGATCAGAGGTTCCTAAGATGCAGATACCCCAACAATTCCATGTTGTCTATACCCACCCTAATCCTTACACCCTAGACTTCTACTTCATCCTACATCAGTACGAACAACTACAATGGAGGAATATGAAGGGCAACATTATGTTTCCTCCCAACTAATTAGTTCATGCAATGTTGATGAACAATTTGATCTAACATGGCATCACTTGAATTAATTTAGAATATGAAGTCCAAGACCTCCTTTATAGGGATTATCATCTCATAGATGCCCAACAAAGGAAGGATACTTAAATGGAAGCACGTTATGAGACTTCAAAGAGCAAGAGGTTCCCTACCCAGTTATTCTTGTAGCAACATAAACAAGGGGAGGACTTCTTTTCAAGTGCCTTCCAATACACAAACTATCTTCCTTTTTTGATGGAGAGATCCTTAACCAACAGTTACAATCAACTATAGACAACCTTGGTGATGGGAAGAATGGTTCTCAAGACTACTGAAACTCAAAATATTGCAGCCACGTCCAATCATCCAAAGGCAAGAATAATGACAAATACCAATACAAAGATAAACACAAGCAACAGGGTAGGGATTGAAGAAGGGAATCCCGCAGGCATCATTTTGGTGTTGATTCTCCTTCTTTCTCACCCTCTTCATCATTCTCATCATCTCTCTCCTCCAACACCAATAGAAAAACTATGGGTTGAGATAATAGAAAGAATAGCAAGGATTGTGATGATGATGAAAAGTGGGGTAGGGATGATTGTAGATCTCACTAAGATAATAGAGAGTAGGGGTAGAAACAATAGCAAGGGAAGGAGCATCATAGAGAGATAAGGCATAGCAAGATCCATCATAGACATCATGGTTATGATAGGGGCCACCAAAACCATTATGACTATGATGAGTGTCTACTGGCTACAACAAACATGCAAAATATTTCAAAGGCAGTCAGGATTCCAACCAAGCACTTGAACGATAGCCGCATTAAAAAGTTGGATATGAACAATATCTCCATATTTAAGGGGAAATATAATTTAGATCCACAAAAGCACCTGCAAGCCTTTCATGATTCCTATGCTTTGCAAAATATTAAGAACAAATTGCAAAAGCTGAAGTTGTTCCCTAGGACACTCATAAAAGAAGCTAAAAGCTAGTACCAATCCTTAGAACCAAAATCTATCCACCAATGAAGTACAATAAGTATCAAATGTACTCAAGAGTGTCTAATTTATGAAGGAAAATCCAAGGCTAGAAATAAGGCAATCATTAGTCCTTTGACGTAGCCCTAGGTAGGTACTACTCCCTATTGCATCGATGTTTAGGCCATGGATACTCCCAATGGGATCAACTACACCATATCATAAATGGAATTAGAACTAAAACAAGAAGAACTCTTGGGGTCTATGCCCAAGGAGACTTTCTAAGCTAAGGGTCCATCAAATCCAAAGGCTCATTGATCAAGTAGCCAAAGAAGAAGGATAACTAAAGAAATGGAAAAGTGCGGAGGAATACAATAGAGACTCCTCCATCCACAAAAGGAAGGTCTGTTTTTGTGATATCGAGGAGGAGACACTGGTTGATGAAGTGGTGTAGAGGAAAACCTTGCTGATATAGAAATCTATTACAGAACTTAGATGAAAAGTTCTAAACCACTCTAAAGATTGCAAAGGAATGTAGAGATCAAGGAGGTAGTGGTCATGAAAGAAGGAAGAAGAAGGAAGCTAAACAAGGATATTACAAAAATAAGGATAAAGCTATAATAGTAAAGGAGGTTGCAGATTCTAAAACTAATGATGATGGTTATGACATTTGTAAATACAAACATCCTAAGGAATGTTGTTTAGTATTGTCACACCTACATGAATCTAGGGTGTACATTTTGAATCCTAGATTGGTGAAATGGCAAACACATAAGAGGTTGTCTTATCCACAAGGCAACTATCAACAATAGTTCCACTAATAATCCTGCTATCAGGATGGAGTGTCACCTCAACTTCAAGAGTAATACTAGTAATGGAAACATCCATAGTCATGGAGAATATCACATGCAAGGAAGTAGTATCCTTATTGCCAACCAAATTCCTATGGCTACTACATTTAGCAGCCAACATATCCACATGACTCTTCTAGTCATGCTTCCTTTCCATACCACTACTATTCTTCATAGTACTTGAAAGCATCTTTTCCAAGGAGAAAGTCTCCATTTCCCTTCTATTCTACTCAACACTCATCCACTCTTGCATCACTACCAATAACACCTTTGCCACCTGCTTCATCTATGCAAGGTGAAATACCTACCTAGCCACAGTAAAGAAATGTCATGAGGGTGATGATTTTATAGCCAGATCCTCAACCAAGTGGTCCTAAATCCAAGCCTCATAAGAGGCCATTCTTTAGAACCAGCAATCCCACTAAGCCCTCTCAAACACTTGTTGCTGCTAACCATGCTACTTCAAACTTTGAAATCGATCTCAAGAAACTTTCAAATCAAAATGCTTTCCAACTTGATATTAAGGTTTACCACCTTCCCAAGAAGAGATATGATCTTGGGAGTCACCTCATTTACTTATAGATCACTGAAAATGAATTGTTCAAGGCTCTTCTGGATTTAGGTTCTAGAGTTAACTTAATTTCTCAAGAGATGTGCAAGACCTAGAACCTACCTTTCTTGAAAAACAACAACATCATATTAGTTGGCAAACCAATCCAACATTATTCCTTTGGAATTAGTGGAGAACATCATGATCACCATTTGTGGGTGCTCCTATCCTGCTCATTTCCTAGTGATCCATGTGGATAACTGCAAGGGGGACTTCCCTATTATCATGAGAAAGGCATGGTTGAGCACCATTGATGTAAGAATGGGGATTCAAGACCTTTCCTTGGAGATTTCCAAGGAAAATAAGTTTGGAAAAGTAGAGAATAAGAGAGCTCCATGCATCGCATATAATGACACAGGGTTCCATTGCATGTAGAGACTATGGACCATCAAAGACACATCACTTCAAGCATGTAATCAATGTGCAAAAACTACAAAAATTCAAAGATGCATGTACACAACAACCCTTAAACAAGAAGGTACCTAGTGGCTAATAATAGATGCTAAAGCTAGATCAACAATGTGCATGAAACTAGTTAAGAACCTTACTAGCTCCTATGTTGAAAGCATGGATAAATTGAAATAGCTCCATTACAAACTCTCCTATGCATAAAGTGAAATGGATTGGGGAGAGTTGGAGATCCCTGATACTTTCAAGTAAGAGCCCCTTGAGTTAAAGGCTCTACCATTAAGCATGGAATATGCATTTTTCAACAATGATAAGCTGGTGATTATCAATGTTACACTTACTCCTGAATAGAAAATGAAATTGTTGAAAGTTGTGCACAAATGGTCAATAGCCTTTGCATAGTCATATCATGAGTTAACAAGGATCAATCCTCAAATATGCTAGCACAGAATCTACACAGAATCCTCCATCAAGCCAAATATGTAACTGCAATGATGATTGAACCCAAAACTCAAGTAGATCGTTAAGGAAAAGATTGAGTAACTCCTCAAAGCAAGGTTCATCTATCCAATGGCAGATTGTGAGTTGTTTAGCTCACTTTTTATTGTACCAAAGAAGGAAGGAAAATGTAGAGTTTGCATAAACTTATGGTTGTTAAATATGGCAACCTACAAAGACTATTTTCTATTGTCATTTGTGGGCTAGTTGTTGGACATCATTGTAAGACATTATTACTATAGCTTTCTAGATATTTATAGTGGCTATAACCAAATCCAAATAGCATTAGAAGATGAGGCCAAGACTACATTCACAAGTCCCTAGGAGACTTTTGCATACAGGAAGATGCCCTTTGGCCTATTTAATGCTTCTACCATGTTCTGATGATTGGTCCTAAGCATCTTTCAACAATAGATTGGTAGCGAGGTAGAAGTCTTTATGAATTACTTCTCTACCTATGAGGCTACCTTTAAGTAAGTCTTGGACCACCTTGAACAAGTTCTTCAATGGTGTGTGGAGATAAATTTAAGGCTTAATTAGTAGAAGATCAACTTGATGGTCTAAGAGGGCATTGTCTTAAGGCATAGGATTTCGAATAAAGGGATCAAGGTGGACCAAAAGAAAGTATGGGTTATCCAAGGAATAACTAAGCAACTAGAAATGGTAAAAGATGTAAGGTCATTCCTTAGTCACACTGGTTACTATAGGCACTTCATTGAAAACTTATTGAAGATTGCCAAACCATTGGTGGAGCTTACAAAGAAGAATGCACCCTTCACCTGGACCAAGGAATAAAAGAATGCATTCCAACAATTAAAGTAGAAACTCATAAAAACTCCAATTCTACAAGCACAAGACTAGTCTAGGCCATTCTACATCATGACCAATGCATCAAATTATGTTTTGGAGGCTGTGCGTACATATTTGGATGATTAGAAACACCTATATTACATCCACTATACAAGTAGGAGCATTATGGATTAACTACTAAACTATACCACCACTAAAAAGGAGCTCATGGCAATGATGTATGCCTTGGAGAAATTTAGGCACTATGTGCTTGGATACTAAGTTTTTGTGCACAACGATCACAGTGTTATCCAATTTTTTATGAACAAACCAATAGTGAACCCCTGTGTCATACGATAGTTGGTGATTTTTCAAGAGTTTGATCTAATAATGATTAATCAAAAGAAGACCAAGAACACAATTACAGATCATTTATCTTGGTTAATATGGGATAGCAAAGATGATGAGGGCCCACTATTTGATTAATTTCCTAATGAAATTTTCTTTGTTGGTGATATTTATGTTCAAACTCCCAAAGAAATAGATTGATATGATCACATCATCTCCTATCTACTCATACATGAGATGCCACAAGAGTGGGACAATAAGAAGAAACAACAGTTTCTTCATTAGGCCAAACACTTCATGGAAATCAAAGACAACCTCTATAAGAGTTACATAGATGGCCTGGTACAATGGTGTGTTCTCAATGCAAATCAACTTTGATTCCTCTAGGATGCACACAAAGGTCCTTGTAAGGACCACTATGCTTAGAGGAGGAGGACCATTAAGATCCTCATGGCAGGGTATTACTAGCTAATGATCTTCAGGGATGTCCATCACTTCTTCCATTCCTATGATAGGTGCCAACGTGATGGAGGGATAACTGTGTGAATGGAAGAGTCCTAATAGTTGATTTAAGCACTGGAAGGTTTTGATCTTTAAGGGATTGACTTCATGAGGCCCATCAACTCCATGTCCAATGGAAAGGTGTACATAATCATGATGGTAACTATTGCATCAAATGGGCTAAAGATATTGTTGTCACTGATTTCTCATCTTCTATGATAGCACAGTTTGTACAACAAAATGTTATAAACAGGTTTGGTGTATCATAGGCACTGATTTCTAATAATTTGACATACTTTATAGGTGTCACTTTTCAAAAACTCATGCAACTCTTGGGGGTTAAACATAAACTCACAACTCCATATCACCCCTAAGCCAATGATCAAGTTGAGGTCTCCAATAGGAAAATTACAAAAATACTACCTTGTGCAGTTAGTAAATATAGGAAGGATTGGAGTAATAAAGTCAATGATTCTCTTTGGGCTTATCATTTAACATAGAAAATTCCTATCAAGTATTCTTCATATGAGTTAGTGTATGGAAAACTAACTTTTCCTATCCAAAACAAGCTCTATACACTTTCAGCGACCTATGATCTTGACTTGAATTTAAGTCTAGCCTAAACAAAAATATTGATAAATTTTAACATGCTAGATGAAAATTGATTAGTGGCCCTATCATTGAATGAAGTGCACAAGGCACATAGCAAGAAACATCATGACCTCAGGATAAGAAAAGTCAAATTTCAACTAAGAGATAAGGTGCTCTATTAGAACCCCATGCACATCCCTCAATGCACAAAGTTTTGAATGCTATGGGAGAATCCTTACATTGTCCATGATAGTTTTCCATCTTAGGTTATGATGATTTACCATTCTGCTAGTCTAAACAAAAGGTTATTAGTCAACATACAACATGTTAAATCTTTCCTGGAGACAAGAACAACCAATGATAACAACACCCTAATTGATGGCCAAGAACGCTTAATCTTTTAGATCTCTTCCTTCCAACTCAGTTATGGGGGAGAAAAACATCCATGCTAATTGTGACATTCAAAAACATCAGTGGCTAGAACACCGAGAGGTTATTGGGTGTACAACCTAACCCCAGATCCGTGTGAGGCCCATGCTGGAGAAAATGGAAACGGGGTGCCCTAAATGGTCTAGTCGATCAAACAACGACTTATGCGATGTCAAATAACTGATTGCAAATAGTGATTTTAGAGTGTGACGCATGGAGGTTGGACCAAAAGAAAATGTGGCATACACAACAGTAGAAACGTACTAAAGTATGTAACCAGGACAACAAGCATGCACAAACACACAATAATGCAACATGTATGGTGCAGTAGAATAAAATAAGAGCTTGGGAGAGAAAATGCACCACCCCAAAATTGGGGAAGTGTAGCTAATTCACAAAGGTACACACAATGTACAATAGGCATAGTAGGAGTGCAGTCATAGCCTCGGTTGTATCAGGCTGTGAAGTCTAGTGCTCATTGTGTTGGACTGTGCCTGCCAGGTTGATAGCCATGGTATACCATGTGATGTTCTATAGGGCTACAATGAGGATGTAGTGTACCATGCGATGTAGCTCTACCTCTCTGCTAGTGTAGTGCACTTTAGGTCTCATTCACCCATGGAGTTGAGTGCCAAGATGCCAAAATGCCAAATACCCAAATGGAAGTGCCAACTGCCTCATTGGTGAAAAATGGAAGCTAACTCCTCTTCCTCCTCTTCCTTTTTGCCTTCCCTAAAACACTAGGGTGCAAGGGTACTTATAGGGCTAGGGTTAGTCCAAAATGTGGATCAGGTGCCACATGGCAGTGCAGTGGGTGGTGCTATGCTGCAGTAGACATGGTTGCTACGGTGTAGTAAACATGGTTACTACATTACAGTAGACATGGTGCTACGCTATAGTAGACATGGTGCTACACCGTAGTAGATATGGTTGCTACACTATGCTATGCTACACAGCATAACAGGGTGCTACGCTACGCTATGCTACACAACATAACAAGTATGCTAAACTACGCTATCTAGCGTAACAAGGTGCTACGTTGCAGTAGATATGGTGTTACGCTACGCAGCGTGACAAGGTGCTACGTTGTGCTATGCTACATAGCATAACAGGTGTGCTACGCTATACTATGCAACGTAACAGGGTGCTATGCTACTCTACGCTATGTAGCATAACATGAAAATCTACAAAAAGTGTCATCATTCTGACACTTAGAAAAATTTTGCAAATCTAGCCATTGGAGTTAACTATACTCAACACTTGGAAAAATATGGGCAAAGTCCCACTATCTTGACACTTAGCCATATTTGCAATCATGATGCCCAGACCCAAAATCTTATGGTGTTTCAATGGCCCTTCTTTGTTGACATCTGGAGGAGTGGCCCGAGAGACTTCGACAAAGAATTACAAAACACCATAACAGACATGTCACCAACATCACTCTTCAACACAAGATTAGATGTCATTTTACCATGCTCAAGAGTGATATGGGAATAAGGTTATTCTAAGGGACAAACGGATATGGGCAATGCTAGAGAGATGAAATTCGAACTATGGGAATGAAATGCAAATAGTGGATCATGGTGTAAGATGCAAATTCAGCATTGTTGACAGTGACCATGGCATGAAGTGGTTCACCCCTAAAATGTTGACCTCTCGTCAAAGTGCTTATGAGAGAATCAAAGTCAATCCACGGCTAGGCCAATTGCAAAGCTGCAGTGTTGTAGATTTTCTTGGGGATGTGTTTTTCCCCATTCTTTTTTTTTTTTTTTTTGCATTGTGAGGTGAACCTTCTTTGGGTTTAGCTTACTACTAAATGTTAGCTACAAGTTGGCCATCAAGAAGATGGGCTTTTCTTCCCAGGGATGATTTATGTTACATCCACCTAGGCTTTGACCATGCAACAAAGGCTCCCCACAGGATAAGTTATGTTACATCAACCATGGGTTCTATAGTTGATGTGAAGAGGATGCCATGTGCATCATAATATGTATGCATTTGAGGGATGTATAGTCATGAGGATGTGGGGGATGAGAGGATTTTGAGATGAAGGAGTGGATGTGCATAGGCTATAATAAGGATAAGGGGGATGTGCACTCTTAAGTGGCTTAACTAGTTCAATCATGCACATCAAAGCAATGTGGTGACTTGTTGCTACAATGAGATGCATCTCTGCACAACTACCTCCAAGGTTTCATCTTGCAAACACAACCTCAAGAACACAAGAAAATTGCAAAACGTGAAATGCAAGTGCAAATGCCAGATGTGAAGATGCTGCAAGTGCTAGATGCGAAGATGCTATGAATGTGTCAAATGTTGTGCCAGTTGCAAGTGCTTAGGAAGCTAGTGAAACTGCCAGGGCAATGATGCTATGAGTGTCCTAAAGGCCACACTAATGGTAGGTGCTCCAAAAAATTAGCAGCATGGTGAGAGATGATGATGCTGTGAGTGCTCCCAAGGCTACACTAATGGCAAGCACTCCAAAAGATCATCAACATGATGGGAGGCGATGATGCTGTGAGTGCTCCCAAGGCTAACAAATCATTTAAGCTATGAACACAATCAAATCAACAACATGCTAGTTTAAAGTTCTGGCAAACTATGAACACAATTTAAGCTCCTAGAAAATTGTTATGTGCTAGTTTATACTCCTAGTAGACTCTTGGATGCTAGTTTAATGTCATAGTAAACAATGGATATTGTGCCAGTTTAACGTCATGACCCAAGGACGATCTGTGCCAGTTTATAGTCATAGCGGACTATCTGTGCTCGTTTATAGTCATAGCAGACTATCTGTTCCAGTTTATAGTCATAGCGAACTAGTGCTTACCTTGCTTGTGTAAGGTGTGGTGCTACATGTGTAATCATGCCATGTGCCTGCAAGATCCTACAAAATCAACTAGAAAGAAAACAACATCAAGCAACACCTATCGTAAACAGAGTTGAGATGTACGAATGAAAGAAAATCAATGCAAAAAGTAATAGTTTTAGGTCGTTCCAGGCCATAGGCTAGTTTAAGGCCTTTTCGGGCCATATGTTTTTGCTTTTTTTCAAATGTAATGCATAAGCTAAGTAGATGGATGTGTAAACAAAGTAGAAATGCATTAACAAAGAGAAGTAGTGTGTAAACTAAGTAAGCAGGTTAAATGTAAATGCATGAACAAATGCAATCCAAGAAAAAACAAAAAATGCATGGCCAATGAAGGCAAGGGGTGAGCTGGTGCTTAACATGTTTTTGGCCAAGGAAAAGTCTTGATCATGTAGTTGCTTCCTAACTGGGCGTGGATTAGGGAGCATGCAATGCTTAGGATCCTCTAGGAGGCTATTGGCTTCAACCACTCATTTGGGTGTGTTAGCCTTAGGCACTATGTTGGTTGCCGTAGGTGTACCACCAAAGAACTCTTCTTCCGAACCTTGCGCCATGTCTATGTCATGGATAATTGAAGAGGAAGCATTATCACCATGGATGATAACTTCACCTTCTTTGTATGGAAGGTGGATTTCTTGGTGGATGGGAGAGGAAATGGCCCTTAGTTGGACTAGCCAAGGCCTACCTAGAATCATGTTGAAACCTGGCATCTCTTCTATGATAGTGAAATTTGCACTAGTGGGGAATTTCTCTCCTGCCATGAACGCCTAGTTGATTGTACTCCTGACTGTGACACATGATCCATTGAAGGATTTTAGACACATGGTTCTGGTTGGCCTGATTTCATCTGCCAGACCTAGTTTGTCGATGATGGAGTATAGGACTATATTTGTTGCTACACCATCATCGACATGTACTCTGCGGATGGTACACTACCCAACACGAATGCTAATGGATAGTGGAGCTATAGTGACCTCCCCTTGTTTAGGGTTGACTTTGACTACATCATCGTGAAATGCTAGGGTTGTCAAACCCAATTCTTGTGGTGTAGGGGGAAACATCATTACAAGGATGGATGCCTCATTTGCAGGGATGTCCTCTGTAATAGGAATGGAGACCAAGATTTGGGCCAATGTTTGGCAGTGAGCAGATGAGATCATGACTAGGTCATACAAGCTCAATGCTCATTCTTTTGCTTGAGCATTTGTTTCACCTGGGTTAGTGTAGCTATGATGTCTTTGTCATTGGCTATTGTGTTGGCCTTGACTTCCTCCATGTGGCTTGAGAGACAAATTTCTCGCATAGGGAACTTGGGCTTGGTTTGCTTGGTCTGCTTGGGGGTAGGGGCCCCAGTGTTTGGTTGTTGCTTGCCAGTTGTGGCCTTTGCTTCAGCCATGGGGGTTGTGAGGTGCTTGTTTGTCCTCTTGCATTGCCATTTGGTGGGCCTACCCAAGCTGCTAGTGGGGTCAACCCTTGATGAAGCAGAGATTGAGACATTACCCACTATTGGGCTTCGGGTAAGTGAGGGGCCATCATGTTGTGGCACCCTTATGATAAAGGGTGGCTTAGGAGTTGTTGTGTGACCAACTTGTTGTGGCACCTTGATGAAGAAAGGTTGCTTAGTGATTGTTGTTGCTGCATCATGCCAGTTTAATGTCTTAGTGGATGATTGTTGTGGAACCTTGACCACAAAGGGTGTTGTGGGTGCCCGAGGCACTTTGATAACAAAGGGAGGCCTCTTACTTGTGGAGGCTGCGGGGACCTTTACCTTGTTAGGAGGCATATAGATTGCAAAAGGTTGTTGCACAGGTTTAGGCTTGCCACCTAGGCTAATGGAATTTATGACATAGGAGGCATCATCTGTGTTGGATTGACTTGCTGTGTTTGTACCGTTCGAAATCGTCGGTGTGAGGCTAGAATGAAACAAACACCGGATGATCCTTAAAAGAAATACAGAAGACTCTACCTTCGCTTAAGGGCAAGCTAGAATGGACGAAGGCAGAGTGCCTTGAATGGTCCACACATGGATCAAATGAGGACTTCCCCAACGTACGCACTTTGCAATGTGTTGGGTTATACATAGACAATGCACATAAACATAAACCATAATGTAAACAGGCACAATAATGTAAATAAGAATGTAAATGTAAACTGAAAAACAAATAAAACTGCAATAAATATGGGCAAAATGTAAATTTTTTTGTATTAAAAAATGATTACAGAGTGCACCAGTCATAATGCAATTGTGGATTGATCACAAGGCAGCTTTTTAGCCTCGATGGGTGATTATGGGTGCTAGAAGATGCAGGTTTTGGATTGCAAGGAAATGCAACATCCAAGTCTGATGCCCAACGTACAGAGGTTGATGCCCAGATTTGTTAAGTGTCTCCGATTCCAATTTTTTTGTGTGCATTTGTAAAACTTTCCCCCCCCCTTGATCTAGTAAAAAATCAAGGTTTTTATAAGATCTTGGGTGTTAGATTCGAATCTAGAAGGAGATGAATGGCTGTGAGGTAAGCAAAAATCGAATCGGGAGACAGTGGTGCGTTGACCGAGTGCAGGATATGTTACAACTGTACAGCATGTTGTATGCCAGCGTGTACACGCTGGGCATGTGAACCCAGTGTATAGACTAAGCATCAACCTCGGCATACAGGCTCAGCATCAACCTTAGCGTACAGGCTCAGCATCAACCTCAACGTACAGGCTCAGCATCAACCTCAACGTACAGGTTCAGCGTACACCAAAATGTACCCAACGTACACACATGTAGATGCATCATTTTAAGGTTAAAACTTGATTTTCAAGTGTCCATGATGATGCCCAACAGTTTCCCTACCTCCAGGAGTCGATTTCAGGTGAAAATCTTGCTCTTTGGTCCCTGTTTTGGGCTGTTTTGGTGGTGTACGTTGGGCTATACGCTGGGCGTGCAGAGTATGTATGCTCAGCGTACACACATGTAAATGCATCATTTCGAGGTTGAAACTTGATTTTCATGTGCCCATGATGATGCCCAACAGTTTCCCTACCTCTAGGAGCTGATTTAAGGTAAAAATCTTGCTCTTTGATGCCTGTTTTGGGTCATTTTTGGTGGTGTACGCTGGGCGTGCAGAGTATGTATGCTCAGCATACACGCATGTAAATGCATCATTTTGAGGTCAAAACTTGATTTTCAGGTGCCCATGATGATGCCCAATAATTTTCCTACCTTCGAGAGTTAATTGTAGGTGGAGATCTGGTTCTGGGGTGCCTGTTCTGAGAGGTCCTTGATGGTGCACATTGGGCATGCATGAATGAAAACCCATCATTTGGAGCCCAAAACTTGATTTTTAGGAGCCTAAGAGTTGCTGGGAACCTTGGTGAAGGTCTTGGAGGATCCAAACGCTCAATTCTAGCATGTTTTGGCTCATTTTTAGGGCCCAAAAGTTGTTGCACGCTAAGCTGTACGCTGGGCGTGTAGGCCTGTGTGCAAGAAGTATACTTAGTCAAAACTAAGTGTTTTGAGTTTGAAACTTGCAATTCTTATTATCAGATGTTGATGCAGTCTCCAATGGATCTTGGGGAACTTTTACTCGCTTGATTTGACTCTGTTTGATGCTATTTGTGAAGTTCGCAAGTTTCGATCATGCTGGGAAGCATCATGACTTAGCTTGATTCTTGTCCGAAGGTGTTAGGTCCAAATTTTTGTGGTGTTTCATTGGCCCCTCTTTGTTGATGCCTGAAGGAATTGACCCGAGAGGCATCGACAAAGAAGTACAAAACACCACAAGCAAACTAGTAGCAAGCATTGTCCTTTGGCACTGGGCCAAATGTCATCGCACCATGTTCAGAAGTACTTGGGATTGGGAAATGAAGTTTTGAGATGATATCTAGAGAAGATGTTTGCAACTATGGGATTGGGAATTGATCAAGGGATTGTGCTAGTGTGGGAAGATGTTTGCAACTATTCCTTGTTGATGGCCAATATTTGGTAGACTTGGAACTAAGGCATGAGAAGTACGTCCTTTGGAGGAACGAGACTCTTGTATCATGTTTGAGAGAACTCGTTGTCACAACCAAAGCCATGCAATGAGGTGATGCGTTCTTTGGAGAAATAGGACCCTTGTGGAGTGTCTAAGGACACCTATTTTCTGACAGCCAAAACCACACAGTGAGGTGAGACATGATGGTTTGAGACACAAGTACTTCTTTCCAAGACAACTGCCTTCCCGCCTGGGGCTTGTATGGGAAGTGCCAAGGGTCTTGTGGTTCATTTTGCTCTTTGCTCTTTGATATTTTCTTTTCTTTTTCTTTTTTTCTTTTTGTTTTTTTTTTTTTTGGAAAGAGCTTTCTTTCAATTTTGCACTCATGCTCATATGTCGTGTTGTGTGTTGCAACTGCTTGAAAGTGTCGCAGCATGCAACAGTGTGCTCAAAGTTTTGGGGTGTACTGGGGGTATCTAGGAACTGTAACTAGGTAGGAAAGGGAACGAGAGTGTTGGGGAAATGGAGAATGTATTGGGAACTGGGAATGTACTTTTGAACAGATTGATTAACCTGGTTGCGTGCATCAAAAACAATGTGGCACCTTTTCACCGTGATGAAGTGTATCCGTGTACGAGCACCGTTGGGAGTCATCCTGCAAACACAACTCCAAGAAGACAAGGAAACCACAAGTGAATGAGTTAGCAAACACTTTAGACACGAATGTGGCCAATGCAAATGGAGGCACCATGTGAAACTTAAGGCCAACAAAATGAGCAGCAATAGTGTTGTCAGAGCCGGTGTGATGGATGATGCAGCAGGCGTTAATGAAGAAATGTCATGAATTATAGCAGCAGATGAATGTGCTGAAGATGATCTTGCTAGTTTATAGTCTTAGCAGACTATCGTGGGTTAGTTTCACGTCGTAACCCATTGGATGTTGCCAGTTTAATGTCGTAGCGGATGGTATGATGCTAGTTTATAGTCATGGAGGACTATGAAGAGGTGAGCTAGTTTATGTCTTAGCGGACTCTGGTGAATGAGTGTGACAATTTAGTATCATGTCGGACAGAGCTCTGTGGTGTCGATTTACCGTCATGATGCCAGGACGTTCTGTGGTATCAGTTTACCATCATGACGCTAGGACGAATCTGTGATATCAGTTTACCGTCATGACGCCAGGACGAGGATGTGTGTTATGAGTGTGACCGGTGGTGTCAGTTTACCATCATGATGCCATGTATGATGACTTGTCCACCTTCGTATGGAAGGCGGATTTCTTGATGTATCAGTGAGGAAATGGCCCGTTGTTGTGCTAGCCAAGGTCTACCAAGAATCATGTTGAAACTAGGCATCTCTTCTATGACAGTGCACTCCGCGCTAGTGGGGAATTGTTCCCCTGCCATAAAGACTAAGTTGATTGTGCCTTTGACTATGACATGTGATCTGTTGAAGGATTTTAAACATGTGGTTTTTATTGGCATGACCTCATCTGCCATGAGTAGTTTATCGATGACGGAGTATAGAACTACATTTGTTGTCGCGCCATCATCAACGTGCACTCTACGAATGGTACATTGCCTAACATGTACGCTAATAAAAAATGGAGCTATTGTGACCTCCCCTCATTTAGGGTTGACTGTACTGCATCGTCACAAAAGGCTAAGGTGTTTGAACCCAATCCTTGTCATGTGTGTTGTGAAATCGTTGCACAGATGGAACCCATGTTAGCAGGGATGTCCTTTGTAACAGGAATGGATGCTAACATTTGCGCTAAGGCTGCTCGATGAGCTGATGATGTCATGACTAGGTCGTACAAGCTCATGGTTGTGTTCTTTTGTTTTAGTGTTTGTTTCACTTGGGCCAGTGTAGCTACAAAGTCTGTGTTGTTTACCATTGTGTTGGTTGCCTCTGTATAGGTCAAGGGCTTGGGCCTGGTTTGTTTGGGATTAGGGGTAGGGCCCCTAGCGTTCGGTTGCTGTATACTAGGTGTGGCCTTTGTTTGGGCTATGGGTGTTATTCGTTGTTCGTTTGTCCTCTTCTATTGCCATTTGGTTTGCTTACCTGTGTTGCCTATGTTTGGGCTATGGGTAGGTGAGGGGCCATAGTGTGGTGGCACCTTTATGAAAAATGGTAGTTTAGGAGGTGTCGTTGTTGTTTGACTAGCTTGTTGTGGCACCTTGATGACGAAAGGTTTCTTTGCGGTTGTGGTCGGTGCATCATGCCAGTTTAATGTCTTAGCGGATGATTGTGGTGGTACTTTGACCACTAAAGGTGTCGTCGGTGCTCTAGGTGGCACCTTGATGACGATGGGAGGCCCCTTGCTCATGGAGGCAAAGGGGATTCTTGCCTTGCTTGGAGACACATGGATCACAAAAGGTTGATACACAGGTTTAGGCTTACTATCTATGCTAATGGAGTTTATGACATAGGAGACATCATCTGTCCTAGGTTGACTCAGGGTGTTGATGTTGAGTTGGCCCCGTTCTATCATTGTCTGAAGATCATCCTGTAAGGCACGACAGTTGTCGGTATTGTGACCGGACATCTGGTGGTAGTGACAAAATTGATCTAATTTGAAGTGTCGTGGGACCAGGGGTTCGTTTGGTGCTGCTAAGGTGGGATTGCTTAGTAGCTCGCAGTACTTGTCATGTCTTCGATGGGCATTCTCCACCACTTGTTTGTATTGGATTTGCCTAGCTTTAAGAAGTTGCTCTAGTAGTTCAGAAGGTCACACGGGTAGCGGCATGTACTTAGAGTGATCCTTGCACTGAAAGTTAGGCCTTAGGGTGGCCCCTGTTCTTGCAGGTAGGTTGGTACTGGTGTTTGTTGTTTTTGTGCTTGTGGCTACAATTTCCATTGTTGTCTGTTGTTTGGCAACGTGTTGGTTCTTGTAAGCCACATAGGTGGGGTCATTGCTGGATTGTGCAGCTTATTCTATGTTCTTGATCTGTGTGAACGCTTGGCTCAACGTTTGAGCACTTAGGTAGTACAATTTTGACTTAATGAAGTCATTCACGGATCCCTTCAGAATCATAAGCAAATACTTTTCAGGGATGGGCTCATGAAGTTTGTTAAGGGCTGCACTCCATCGTTGGATGAACTTCTGCACAGGCTCAAGTGGTGCTTGTTTCACCTGTATCAGAGTGTCTAGTGTGGCCTCAGGCTTCAAGTTGTACTTAAACTTGGTAACGAACTAGTGTAATAAATCCTCAAGAGAGGATATGGAGTTATGGGGCAGAGCTTAGTACCAGTCTAAGGCTACACCCATTAAGGATATAGCAAACACGCGTAAGATTGCATGGGGCCAAGCTTGAAGCAATAGAGTTTCTGATCGAAACGTGACTAAGTGAGCGTTCAGATCTCCCTTCCCATTGTACTTGGTTAACTGGGGAAGTGTGATTCTCTTGGGTAAAGCTAACGGTGGCACTGAAGAGTTAATTGGATCATTGTGGTAGAAGTCTAGTACTTTAACTACTTCAGTGTTGGCTGTTTTGAGGTGCTTTACCTCATCAACTAACGCTTGCATCCATTGTTTTGCTTCTGCCCACTCTTGAGTGGTAGGCAGATTAGTTGGTTGGAGAGGTTGTTGGGTTGTCATCTGTTGCTATGGACCAACATTCAGAGTTGTGGTTGCGGGGTGTGGCACATTGAAGTGAGTGGATTGTTGAACAAGGGGTATGGTTCCTTGCCTAGCCACAAATTGTGAAGTGACACCATGGATGTGCAGAGCTAAAGTGATGAAAGGGGCTCCATGTGTTTACATGTGTGGTATGTACTGGCTGGAGATGGACGTGGGTAATCTCTGTTGGGATACTGGTGCTTGTGTGCTCGTTGACACTTGGTAAGTGGCCATCTGTCCCATACGAGGGTGGAGTGATGGGTTCACGTAGGCGTGGGGAGTGAGGGTGTAGTATGAATCCTCAGGTTCAGATTGTGCCTCAAAGTCATCTATATCATGTTGGTTTTGGGGCTCCTCAGTGGGTCACCGTGAGTTTTGGCTCCTTTCCAGAAGGAGCTAAGAGATGAGTTGGTGGTGAGGCTCAGAAAGGGGGATGATGTCATATATAGAGGGGACGAATTCATGACCGCCCATGTATATGCGCTCATAGTTTTATTTTTCCTTCTGTTCTATGGTGTCAAGGGGAAGGTTGGCCTGAATCTTCACACAGATAAAGTTGTACTATTCCTGTGTGAGGATTACTAAGGTGCGTGCATTAAAGTTCTGAGATGACTCCATGGTGATGTATGACGGGGCAGCATACGGGCTGGCTAACAAGTGCCGAGTGTGTTTTGGGCTAGGTGTGCAGCGTGACTGGACTACAACATGTGCAGCATGACTAACTATCCATGAAAACTATTAGCATGTGAAAGCTAAGTATAAAGTTCTCCTAAGTGTCCAGCGTGTCAAGCTGGCAGCATGTGAACATTACAAATTTTTCTAAGTGTTGTCAACGTATACAGCGTAAACAGGCAAAAATTTGGCTAAGTGTTGGACAGCGTATACAGCGTAAACAGGAAAAAATTTGGCTAAGTGTTGGACAGCGTACATAGCATAAACAAGCAAAAATTTGGCTAAGTGTTGGACAGCGTACACAGCGTAAACAAGCAAAAATTTGGCTAAGTGTTGGACAGCGTACACAGCATAAACAGGCAAAAATTTGGCTAAGTGTTGGACAACGTACACAGCGTAAACAGGAAAAAATTTGGCTAAGTGTTGGATAGCGTACACAGCGTAAACAGGCAAAAATTTGGCTAAGTGTTGGACAGCGTACATAGCTTAAACAGGCAAAAATTTGGCTAAGTGTTGGACAGTGTACACAGCGTAAACATTCAAAAATTTGGCTAAGTGTTGGACAGCGTACACAGCGTAAATAGGCAAAATTTTGGCTAAGTGTTTGGACAGTGTACACAGTGTAAACAGGCAAAAATTTGGTTAAGTGTTGGACTGTATGGTGAACAACGTATAGGAGGTAGCGTGTACACATGACGTGTAACGTGCCGACAGAGGTTGCAGCATGCAGACTGGTGGGCAACATATGGGCGTCGGCTGTGGTGTAGATCTGCAATTTTAGGGTGTAGATCTGAAGGAGCAGGATGCAAATCTGCAATGTCTAAGCATAGATCTAGAAGAACAGGGTGCAGATATGCAGTTATAGTGCACAAATCTGAGATAACAAGACGCAGATCTGCAATGTTTAAGCGTAGATCTGTAGTCACAGGGTGGAGATCTACAGCAATGGGACGTAGATCTGGGATGTAGGGAAGTAGATCTTAGTACATCTATGTAGATCTAAGTGAATTCAGGCCCTCCTTCTAGCGCCATTTTCTGTACCATCCGAAATCGTCGGTGTGAGGCTGGAATGAAACAAACACCAAATGATCCTTGGAAGAAATACAGAAGACTCTACCTTCACTTGAGGGCAAGCTGGAATGGATGAAGGCAGTGTGCCTTGAATGTCTACACGCGGATCAAATGAGGACTTCCCCAACGTACACACTTTGCAATGCGTTGGGTTATACGTAAACAATGCACATAAACGTAAACCGTAACGTAAACAAGCACAATAATGTAAACAAGAATGTAAACGTAAATTGAAAAACAAATAAAACTGCAATAACTATGGGCAAAATGTAAACTGTTTTGTATTAAAAAATGATTACAAAGTGCACCGGTCAGAACGCAGCTGTGGATTGATCATAAGGCAGCTGTTTAGCCTCAATGGGTGATGATGGGTGCTGGAAGATGCAGGTTTTGGATTGCAGGGAAATGCAGCGTCCAAGTCTGATGCCCAGTGTACAGAGGTTGATGCCCAGATTTGTTAAGTGTCTCCGATTCTAGTTTTTTTGTGTGCGTTTGTAAAAATTTCCCCCCCTTGATCTAGTGAAAAATCAGGATTTTTATGAGATCTTGGGCGTTAGATTCGGATCTGGAAGGAGATGAGTGGCTGTGAGGTAAGAAAAAATCAGATCGGGAGACAGGTGATGTGTTGACCGAGTGCAGGATATGTTACAGCTATACAACATGCTATATGCCAACGTGTACACATTGGACGTGTGAACCCAGTGTATAGACTCAGCATCAACCTCAGCGTACAGGCTCAGCGTACACCAAAATGTACCCAATGTACACACATGTAGATGCATCATTTCAAGATTAAAACTTGATTTTCAGGTGCCCAAGATGATGCCCAACAGTTTTCCTACCTTCGAGAGTCGATTTCAGGTGAAAATCTTGCTCTTTCGTGCCTGTTTTGGGCCGTTTTTGGTGGTGTACGCTGGGCGTGCAGAGTATGTATGCTCAGCGTACACACATGTAAATGCATCATTTCGAGGTTGAAACTTGATTTTCAGGTGCCCATGATGATGCCCAATAGTTGCCCTACCTCTAGGAGTTGATTTCAGGTGAAAATCTTACTCTTTGGTGCCTGTTTTGGGCCATTTTTGGTGGTCTACGCTGGGTTGTACGCTGGGCGTGCAGAGTATGTATGCTCAGCGTACACACATGTAAATGCATCATTTTGAGGTCAAAACTTGATTTTCAAGTGCCAATGATGATGCCCAATAGTTGCCCTACCTCCAGGAGTCAATTATAGGTGGAGATATGGTTCTGGGGTGCTTGTTCAGAGAGGTCCTTGATGGTGCATGCTGGGCGTGCATGAATGAAAACCCATCATTTGGAGCTCAAAACTTGATTTTCAGGAGCCTGAGAGCTGCTGGGGACCTTGGTGACAGTCCTGGGGGGTCCAAACACTCAATTCTAGCATGTTTTGGCTCATTTTTGGGGCCCAAAAGTTGCTGCACGCTGAGCTGCACGCTGAGCTGTATGCTGGGCATGCAAGCCTGTGTGCAAGAAGTATACTTAGTCAAAACTAAGTGTTTTGAGTTTGAAACTTGCAATTCTTGTTGCCAAATGTTGATGCAATCTCCAATGGATCTCGGGGAACTTTTACTTGCTTGATTCAACTTCGTTTGATGCTATTTGTGAAGTTCACAAGTTTCGATCATGCTGGGAAGCATCATGACTTAGCTCGATTCTTGTCCGAAGGTGTTAGGTCCAAATTTTTGTGGCGTTTCAGTGTCGATAACCAATTGGCCTCGTTCTATCATTTTGTGCAAGTCGTCCTACAAAGCATGATAGTTGTTAGTACTGTGACCACCCAATTGGTGGTAATGATAGTATTGGTCCAATTTAAAATGTTGTGGGACCGGGGGCTCATTCGGTACCACTAATGTGGGATTCCTTAGTAGTTCATAGTACCTATCATGTTTGTGGCAGGGAATCTCTGATACATGTTTGTATTGGATTTGCCTGGCTTTCAAGAGTTGCTCTAGTAGTTCATAGGGTTGCATTGGTAGTGGTGTATACTTTGAGTGGTCCTTGCACTGAAAGTTGGACCTTGGGGTGGCCCCTACCGATGTAGATGAGTTGGTGCTAGAGTTGGCAATTTTGTTAGATGGGGCCTTGAGCTACTTAGCTATTGGGCCCCAATTGATTGCTTTTGTGCTTGTGGCCACTATTACCACTATTATGTTTTGCTTACGAGCATGTTGGTTTCTATAGGCCAATACACTAGATCATTGCTAGCTTACGCTGCTTCCTCTATGCCTTTTGTTTGGGAAAAGGCTTAGCTAAGAGACTTTGGGGCTAGATAATATAGTTTGGACTTGATGAAGTCATTCACTACACCTTTGAAGATGGCTAGTAGGTGTGTCTCTTCTAGGGGTTCATGCATTTCACTCAATGCAGCATTCCAACATTAGAGAAATTTTGGCATGAGTTCTAGAAGCCCTTGCTTAACCTACATGAGCTAGTCCAAGGTTGCTTCAGGCTTTAGGTTGTACCTAAAGAGTGTTACAAACTAGTTTATGAGATCCTCCAAAGAGGAGATTGAGGCCTTAGGTAGTGTGAGATACCAGTCTAAGGCCTTGTCCATGAGTGACATGGGGAATGCACACATGATGGCGTGTGGCCAAGCTTGAAGGAGCAGGCACTTAGATCAAAATGTTACCAAGTGTGCATTGGGATTCCCTTCACCATTATACTTGGTAAATTGTGGTAGCTGGACCCTAGTTGGGAGATTTAGAGGTGGTACCATAGGACTTATGGGGTTGTCTCTGTAGAAGTCCACCACCTTGACGGTGTCAGAGGAGGTAGCTTTGAGTCAGTTGATCTCCTCCGTCAAGCTTTGGATCAGCTAGAATGCTTGATTCAAGCTTGGCGATGTGCCAACCGATTGCATTGATTGGGCTTATGTTGGTTGCATAGCATAGAGCAGAATTGTTGGTTCCGGAGTTTGCCAGTTTAATGTCATAGCGGACAGTTGTTGCTAGTTTAACATCGTAGCGGACAGTTGTTGCCAGTTTAATGTCGTAATCGATGGTTGTTGCCAGTTTAACATCATATTAGATAGTTGTTGCTAGTTTAACATTGTAGCAGATGATTGTTGATGTGTTGGTTGAGCAATGGGTGTGGTGATCGAAGTAGGCCACACACAGGTGGGTTGGATAGACACCACAAATGCTAATGAGACAGGCGAGACATAGGATGCCTAAGTTGTCTAAGGCTGGGAGGTGACCCCTGCATGAGCATAGTGTTAGGCAAATGCATTAGTTGCTTGCGAGGAAGGTTGAATTGGCATGGTCACCATCTCAGAGAGGATGGATGGACTGAACCGAGGAGGGGCTATACTAGGGAGTGGTTGTTGGAAGACGATGTAGACGGGGCTCTCACACTCGAAGTGGACCTCAAACTCATATTCCTTCTTCTATGAGGCTTCCTCATAGGTTATCCTTGCATCATGCTTATTTGCATGGATGAATTGGGACAATAACTGGTGGTAGGACTCCGTGAGTTGGATTATGTCAAACAAGGAGGGGTTGTACTCCCATCCATTCTAGTGGACTTGTTCGTAGTCCTGTTTTGCCTCCAAATCAAGGTAATCCACTAGTAGTCCTGCTTGGATTTTGGCACAAACAAAATTGTATTGTTCATGACTTAGTACGGCACACTTTGGCTGGATTATGGTATCAAACGTATTAAACATCAATGTGGAAGGTTGATCTAGATTCATATTCACAAATCAATTATGAAAGTTATTGTTTGCAGAAAATGGCTAACTCTGAAAACTGCAGAAAAATGACTAAGTTTGTCAGTAGCAAAAAAATGTATGAAAATGGTTAAGTATAAAAATATAGAAAAAATGCTAAGTATGAAAACTGTGAAAAATGGCTAACTTTGGTGCTACACTTGCTACATTGTAGCTCGTCACACTTGCTATGCTGTAGCTTATCACACTCACTACGCTAGAGCTTGCTGTAATGACAGAAAATGTCGACAGCTGGAATACCAAACAAAATCTGTATATACAGTCTTAACCATGGATCCGTGCGAGGGCTATGCTGGAGAAAACGAATCCGCAGTGCCCTGAACGGTCTTGTTGATCAGACAAGGACTTACTAAATCAGTAAACCGATGGAGATTATGAATATTTCGTGGAACGATTTGATTCGACAAGTCACGAAATGAGAGAAAAACGATGTAGATAAATTGTAATAATGACAACGTTAACACGACAAAAGGAATCAGACACGAGAGAAATGGGTGATTTCAAGATCTATGCTTTGACCCGAAGAAACAAGTACTTTGTATACCAAGTTATACTAGGGAGACCCCGATTATCCTGTGCGAAACAAACACAAAATAACAAGAAAACTGTCCAAGCAGAAGTACAGAATGAAGTCCGATCTACCTCGTAGGCCAGAGATGGGATGCAAGAAAGGTCAAGTTCTAACGTCTACCGATCAACTGCTTCTGATCAATAGAACTCACAAGCCACACCAGATGATCTCTCGATCTCTGATCTGCTCCTTTTGCCTTGGGTAGTCTTTGCTCGGAACTGCCAATGATCACCAATGGAGAAAGTTGTGTCTTCGCCAAAGGGCCAATCGCTCCTACTGCCAATGCTCAAGCAAAATGTCTCATGTCTCTGTTAAAAGATAGTGCTGCCAAAAGATTGCCGAAATGCTGCCTTCTTCTTCTGTCTCTCCTCGTGTCTTCTTGCCAACTGAGGTATTTATAAGTTTGAGAACATGTGGAGAAGGCATGGCTATGATGACATGTGTTTCAAACCTTTCGAAAGATCGTTGACTTGACCATCCTTGTGTTGAAATTCGTGATTACGCACAATACGCTCATCTGCGTATTGTGCGTAAGAATAACAAATGTGCATCGAGCATGTCTCAGCTAACTTTGGGCTACATTACGCTCGTTCATGTTGCGTCGCGTGCAAGAGTGTAACAAAGCATGAAAATAATGGACTCAAGTTGTTTTACGCTCATTCACGCCACTGAGCGTAGTGAAGCGTAAACAATGATTAACTTGACGATGAATTACGCTGACATATGCTGCGTTGCGTAACGAGCCTAAGGTGATCAATCTGCACAAAAAGAGAAAAGAGTTGATCTGTTGTGCTTCCTCTAGACTCTCTTTGACCTTTTCAAAGCTCATTACGCTGCATTGCGTAACAGAGTGTAAATCCGACCTCGGAAAAAAGACTTAGCAGGATATGCGAGAAGTCGCATATTACGCTGCTTAGGCCTTAAGTTTTATCAAATCTGCTGAAGTAAGTTACCTTCTGATGTTAGACTATGTTAAAAAAAATTACGCTATGCATCATTACGCTATGTCACGTAATATAGCATAAAGACAGAAAACATAGTGAAATTTGAAATCTGTAAGGAACTTGGAGACTTGATGTTGGGCGCCGTTTCGCCTCACTTTGCCTCGTTCTGCCTTCTAGAAATTTTGCGGTGAACTTCCACCCAAATCGTGCATCTTTTCCTTAGGCCGATTCGCGATTTCTACGGTGTTTCAATGGCCCCTCTTTGTTGACGATTAGAGGGCTTACCCGAAAGACATCGACAAAGAATATGAAACACCAGACTGATGAAAGTACCAACAGCGTTCATCAACAGATACTCAAGTATAATCCTGTCAACATAGAGGTGTAGAGAGGAGGGAATCAGAGCTAGGATGGCGTAGGAGGAAATAGGTTTGGGGAAGACTCAAATGAGGTTCGGGGAAGACACAAATGGGTAGGGATAGCTTTTTTACGCATAAGCAAATAGGCTTTCTCCTGCGATTGCGTTTGCATGGAGTTATGTCGTAATTTTGTGTCCAAGGGAGTTCCATAGACAAATTGTGTTGCGTCTGCACGGCCTAGGTAAGATGTGTTTCACCCATTTTACCGACCCCCCCCTTTTTTTGGCGTTCACTAGGCGAGTTGTGTTACACCGGCTTATGGACTTGATTGTAATGCGAATGCGAAAAGCGTGTGCTGCGTATGTACATCTTGGGTACGCGAAGTGGATGGGACAGTTAGGAGTAATGATAAGGGTTAAGGGTAGGATTATGAGGAACACAAGGATGCACCCTCTGAGTAGACAGGCCAACTTAAGCAGCCATCTCAAAATGCTATCAATATTACACCACTCGAATGAACGCACCTTCGAACGAAGTCTTCATAACAAGTAACCTACAACCAAAGAAGGAAACAAAGGGTACCATTGTCCGTGCGCATCGCGGGCGAGGTTGTTGAAACAAGTGCTATTAGAGGTGAGATAAAGTGAATGGGTCATGAAGGAAGAACTGTAGCCCGAGGCCTGAGTCTTCACCCTTGACGCTCGGCCCAGCATATCGCCATCAAAGAACATCAGACTTAGCGCACCTGACTAGTTATGCAAAGAACCGGCCAAATGAATCTATGAGGCCAGAGTCTGATAGCGATGATGATCGGAGATCCCCAAAGTCATAATTGATGAGAATGCCTTTGGGGCTCCAGACAGTGAAACTAACCTCTCAGAGGTAGGTGCGGTGACGGTATCTCCGAGGGGTCAGTAGTATGCCCTTCAGCACATCCGAGGGATCAGCAGAATGCCGGTGAGGTAGTGACGCTGGGACTGTCTCAGCATCCCATTCCATTTATCTTGCAGCTGCACAGAGATAATCACGCTCGCTTGAGTTGTATGAGAGCAGTTTATGAGCCCTAGTTTTAAGTCCTGGTAGACTGTTGTTGCTGGTTTTAAGTCTCAACAGACCATGGTCCCAGTTTAGAGTCCGAGTGGACTGAAAAATGCTAGTTTTACATCGTAGCGAACGGTGGCGAAGCTGAGTTATGGTCTCAGCAGATCGCGTTGTGGGTGTCATTTTTGTGTCATGACCCAGGGACAATTCTGTGCTAATTTTATGTCTCAGCAGACAATCACTTACCTGAGCCAGTTTTGTATCATGGCGGATAGCCGGTACCAGTTTAGCGTCGTGGCGGACACGTGCAAACAATGCCAGTTTTTCGTCTTGGCAGACCTGTACAACACTGCTAGTTTTACGTCGTAGCGGATAGTTACAACTTGCCAGTTTTACGTCGTGGTGGACGGTCAGTGCCAGTTTAGCGTCATGGCAGACGCATGAAAGGAGTGCCAGTTTTACATCGTAGCAGACGATTATTGCCAGTTTAGCGTCATAGCAGACGATTCTGGCCATACCTGATGTTCACACTGGAGATGTAGCTATATGTAATATCACTTTAGATATATATGATTGACAGGATTTGGTAACTCGTTGCTGTCGATTTCCGCTAGCTTGAATGCTCCGTTGCCATACAAATCAGTCACCAAGAAAGGGCCTTCCCAGTTTGCAGAGAATTTGCCCACTGGTTCGCGAACGGCCTTGAGAACTAAATCTCCTTTCTTGATCAGACGCTGCTGAAGATTGTGACGATGCTTCTACCTCTGCTTGTCTTGATACTTTTCAATTGTATCAAGCGTCTGTATTCGCTTCTCTTCCACTGAATCCAAATCCCTGATCCGAGACTTGGTGTGTTAAGCCTCATTTATAATCGTGGAGACGACCATTTTCAGAGAAGAAATTTGCAATTCGAGGGGCAGCACTGCTTCAGATCCGTAGACCAGGCTATAGGGCGTACTGTCTGTAACCGTCCTACATGTAGTGCGGTATGCCCATAGCACATAGAGGATTTTTTCGTGCCACCACCTCTTGTTGCTGTCAAGCATTTTCTTGAGCAAATTGATAATGACCTTGCTTGTGGCTTCAGCTTGACCATTCGCTTGCGGGTAATAGGGCGAGGAAAAAGATTGTTTAATGTCAAGACTATCACAGAAAGATTTGGTTTCCGTACTACTAAACTGTGGCCCGTTATCGGTCACGATAGTCATCGGGAGACCAAATCTGGTTACAATGTTATCTAAGATGAAATGGCAAATCTGTTGAGATGTGATCTTCCATAGAGGAATAGCTTCTACCCACTTCGTGAAGTACTCAGTAGCGGTAATTATAAAGCTATGACCTGCGGAAGATTTCGGTGTAATGGGGCCTATAATGTCTAGTCCCCATTGTTGAAACGGCCATGTTATCTGAGTCGTATGTAACTCCGTAGGCGACACGTGTATAAGATTTGCATGACGCTGACACATGTCACACGTTTTAACTTTTGTCAGACAATCTTTTTCCATGTAAGGCCAATAATACCCTAAGCGATGGATTTTTGAAGCCATAGCGCATGGTGCTACCTATCCTCCGCATAGTCCCTCGTGGACCTCGCCAACTATACATTGTGCTTGGTCCTTGTTAACACAAGTAAGCAACACACCATCAAAAGAGCGTCTACAAAGAGTACTGTCTCCTATGATGACGTACTGCTTAGCTCACTTGCGAATTGCATCTTTCTGTGCGCGTGTTAATTCGTGTAGTGGTTCACCTTGCAAGAGGTAAGTTTTAATGCTATCGTACCATTCTGGCGTTCCATCCTCAAGAAGAGAAGATATTTGCGCCACCTGAATGATAGGCTCTGTGCAATCTATTATTAGTGCGGGACAAGTGTCGAGCAGGTGTGAGGGTATGTTCAAAGCCAGTGTAGCCAGTGCATCGGCTAGTGTGTTATCAGTTCGTGGCACGTGTTAGGCATCGATGGTCGAGAACCGCCTCAGGAGATCTTTAGCCGTATCGCAGTAGGGCTGCAAATGTGTAGCTTGCAGGCGTAGACTCCTGTGACTTGATTAATGATGAGCATCGAATCACCCCTAATTGTCAGGTGTCGAACATCTAGTTCGCTAGCAGTTAGTAATCCTCTGAGGAGTCCCTCGTACTCTGCCACGTTGTTCGTACAAGGGACGGTCAAGCGATAAGCGTGCAGACGCACATCCTCAAGTGATAGCGTAATCACTGTAGCGGCGCTGCCGCCCCTAGCAGTTGAAGCTCCATTGAAGTATAACGTTGCTTCAGGGCCTATGAATACAAGGCTTAGGCTATGTACATGTTCATCCGGAAATTCAGGCTCTATGGTTGCCTGACTGTCAATAAGTCATGTTACTAATTGGTCGGCTATCGCTTGGCCTTTCGTAGAAGACTGGCCAATGTAATGTAAATCAAATTCCACCGTGATAGCCTTCCAACGAGCTATTTTGCTACTTTCGTATAAGTTATGCATAATGGCCCTAAGAATATTATTTTTACAGATAATGTTGACCTGGCTGCAGAAAAGATAATGCTTACACTTTTGAGCTTAAATACTAATGCTAAGCAATTACGCTCTACTTCGTTGTACCTCATTTCATACGCACATAGAGCATGACTCAAGTAGTAGATGGGTATTTCCGACCCATCATTCCTCCTTTGACAGAGTAATGCAGCTAAGGCTACGTCTGAAGTTGCGAGGTAGATGTAAAATGGTTGATCCCTTTGCGGCAGGAAAACTATTGGCAAGCGTTGAATCTCTTGCTTTAAATTGTCAAACACACGCTGACAATCGTCCGTCCACTCGAAATTAACCCCTTTTTTAAGCAAATGTTGCATAGGGTGTAGCTTGTCGGTTAACCTCGAGATGAACCGCCTGATGAACTATAACCTCCCCTGTAATTTGCATAATTGCTTAAGATTCGTAGGGGGTGTCAATTCAACAATGGCTTTGACTTTGTCAGGGTCCATGCGTATGCCATTTTCCAATACCAAAAAACCTAGCATGCATCCGATTTTGACTCCGAACACACACTTCTTTGGGTTGAGTCGGAGATCGTACTTAGAACATCTTTTGAGGACTAACTCCAGATCCTCTGAATGATCCTTTGACTTTATAGACTTAACAGCTATATCATCGACATAATCATTCAGTCTTCCTAGGAGGTAATCGCTAAAGATGTACGTCATGGCTCGCTGGTATGTCGCTCCGACGTTCTTTAAACCAAAAGGCATCATGGTGTAACAAAAAGTTCCCCAAGGCGTCATAAACGTCGTTGTTAGTTGGTGCTCTGGGTTAATGCGTATTTGATTGTAGCCCAAGAAGCCATCCATGAAGGACAAAAGCGCATGCCCAGCGGTCGTATCCACCAATTGATCGATACTCGGCAACGGGAAGTTATCTTTGATTGTAGCCTTGTTCAAGTCCCGGAAGTCTATGAAAATGCGTATTCCTCCGATCTTTTAGGAACCACTACAATGTTAGATACCCATTCTGAGTAATCAACTCCACGAATAAAACCAGCCTGGTACAGCTTAGTGATTTCATCACGTACTGCTAGCGCGACTTCTGGCTTGAGCTTTCGTGCTTTCTATCTGACGGCTTTGATATGGGGTTCTAGGATGATGTTGTGTTGAATTAACCTTGGATCTAGTCCCAGCATATCCTCATATGACCATGCAAACACCGTGATATTATTCTGAAGAACTTGTTTTATGTCATCATGTGTCTTTTGGCCCAATAGAGAACTAACCTTGAGAGTTTTAGCCTCATCCCTATGCGTAACCACAGAGACCTCGTTGAGTGGATCTTCGGTTACATCTCCAGCTTCCAGATCTAGCGTGCGCGTCGATTACTCTGGCCAGTCTAGAGATGTTTCTGACGTGGCTATGATTGCGTCATTAAGGGCTAGGTTAGTTTCTATTAGTGTGGGATCAAGCTGTCTAATGATTTCACCGTGTGAGCTTGCTAAAACTAGCGGTGTAGATAAAATTTCGTCCATCTGTCAACTATCCTGCAAAATTGTCAAATAGAAAAGTAATTAGAAAGATACTAAGTTTGATGTGTTAAGTGCTTAACGAATAATGCTTAGTTTAGTGTACAGGTCGTGACGTAGCGTTACTGAGTGTAAAGCTAACTAAATTTTGAATTTCGTGAACAACCTGTAATTAATGAGACCTGATTACGAGGACATAAGATACAGTAGTTTAGGGTTGTTTCAGACCGTAATGTGTGCGATACCTGACGTAATTAATGCCTCGATCCTTGGGTTCTAGCTCATACCAGCATTAACGTAAGTCTTGCTGAAAATGGGTATCAAGTTGATTGAATTTTGCATATAAGTAAGCAGTTTTCCTTTAGAACAGGCTATTTTCTATCGCGAATTTGAATTCCTAGCTGTTACAGAGAGAAAGGAGGAGGAGCAGAAGACTGGAGTGCATTGTTTGCAAAGGTGTGAAGGTGCGACAGCGCGACGGGGTTGGAGTTGTAACAATGGCGCCTAAAGTGAGAGGGAAGAATGCAAAATTAGCCAAGATTGACGAGGTGCAAGGGAGCGTGCAGCGTGCATCGCAAGCAATGGTCGAAGTTAGAGATCCTATGCCTTTGAATCGATAGGCCATCCTTTGCTTATTTGTGTTACTTTTGCAGTGTCTATTCTTGTAGCGTCGTCTGGGTAAATTAGAATTTTAGACTATAGACCTCGCGTTAGCACGAGGGTTTATATACTAGGATCGCGTCTATCGCCGTTGTCAGGGACAAACCTTGTACTGTTGCAAGGGTTTAGGCGATTTTGGCATGAATAGCTAAGCGTAATCTGTAGACTTTCTACAAATTTGAATCTAGACGTTGATGTGTTTATTTTTCTCTCTGTACAGTATCATGTTAAGACCTGTCCTAATCGTCTTAGATATAGTCGGGGTTTTATGCTGCATAAACCCAATCGTACCCAATGTCCCTCCTCTGCAGACTCGATTGCATGGGAAGGCCATATGGTTTCGAAAGGGTGCGCTGGAGTTTCTGCAGTTTTTACTGCGTAACTACAGCATTGTTGTGTGGTCACACCTATCAGGAGATATCGCTGACACTATTTTGGAGCACCTATTAGTGGGCTCTACGCAGGGAATTCTGACGTTCTTGACAGATGGGGCTATCGACACTGGTCGTCCCCAAGACCGCGAACTTAGTGCCAGAGGGTTGAAGTGCTTAAGTTGGATCTGGAAAATGGCTCAGTTTAGCTGTTACCACGCATACAACACTTTGTTCATGGCCCGTCACGTCTCGACTGCTTTCCAGAACCCACCAGGCACGGTGTATTATTCAGGGGGGTGAGTGGTTCTATTGACGGTATTGTTACTATATGTTTATTGTCTAAAGTGTAAGATAAACATATGGGGTATGATGCAGGTTTTTAATCCATGAGAACAAGTTAGTAGGCAATGGTGATACCTTAACTTGGACTAAAACGGCAATAAAGGCGTTTACCTCTACCAGCAATGTACGCGCTGGTGTAATGGGGCAGATCGGCTTTGACCTTCGTGAGTATCCCACCCATTATGCTGATGCTTTCAAGAATTGCCAGAATCTCGAGTGGTTACATGACGATTGGAGTTTGGATCCGCCCCTTACCGTCGCAGACATGCAGAGGAAACTTCCTCCGTTTCCTTTGCCATTTGGACCCGGTAAGGTTGCTGTATATGTCATTGTTGTATGATGTGATTGTGAATCGTGAATGTCGCGTAATAGTGTCCTTTAACATATGTCTTGCATGGTTCAGTCAGGGAATCTTGGGAGATTACCCTTACAATTTTCGGCCGCAAGGCGAATACAGTTCTCCTCTGCTACGGCGACATCAAGGAGGCACAACGCTGGCTCGGCCATGCGGCGGCCCCAGTTGCGATGGTTACCAAGCTGCGCCAGGCGAGGCTAATGCACTTATTTTTGGCCGTAACCCCTGATGTCCCTGTCAGTGAAATGTTAACCCTGGTCAACTCCTTTAGCGAAAGGGCTGAGCACTTTTGCATGCGCGTGCATCACGTACGTGTAAGTTTTGATATTAATGCTCAGCTTTTCACAGACCTTTTCGACGTCCCCTCTGACGGTCTTCCCATAGAGGAAAAGGTGAATAGGAGTCTCGCCTGCCAAAAGTGGCTGGAGGAGTGGCTAGGGGTCAAGAAGGAGCCTAAGGGGATCCCTTGTGAGAAGATTAAACCAGAGATCACTAAGATAATTTCTCCTCTGTTCCGGGCCCGAGCTTTCCCTAAAACACTCTCGCAGGGGAAGTTCTTCTCCATAGAACAAACCCGTATCATGCGGGAGGTTATGGAGGAAGGGACCCAGTTCAACTGGGCAAGCTATTTTGCTAAGGGATTACGCACTGAGATGATCAGGCTTCGCCAGAAGCTTGATTCTCGTTTCAATGTGCATTACGCCTTCTTCATAGCTTGCCTTCGGCGTTTTGCCAAATTTTTGGTCATCCAGAGGAATGGGGTCTAGGTACAGCAAGACCAAGACCAGCTATCCAAACCTTGGATTACCCACATTTTCGGCACTACCCGTGGACAGCATCCCCCAGAAGGGATTGGTGAATCTCTGTCTATAACGACAAGGGATTTGGTGGTGTCTTGATTGCGAGGCCCCGACAGCGTAGGCGGGGTGATGCCCACTTACACTGGCAATGCCTCACAAGGGAAATGCTTAGCGGCAGAAATTGTAGAGCCTTCAGCTCGGCATAAAAGGCTTCGCTTAGCTGAGGCCTCTGCGGAGCCTATGGGTGGCACAGACCGAACCACGCAAGTCAGAGTTCAACGGAGTAAACCTCCGCCTGGTAAGCGTAAAAGACACGTGGTTAGAGTTATTATATTACGCAATTTTTATTCAGGATATTTTGAATCATCTAAGTGTGAATGTGATATGAACAGCGAGACCTATGGAACAGTTGATCCCTGAGACAGGGGCAGTGATATTAAGTCGTGGGGAAGGGGCCCCAGTTTTGGAAGAAGAGGCCTCAGCTGTTAAGACTAATGACGCACAGACTCCCGTGCGTGAGGAGAGGGAGGAGGCGGGAATTGTTGACGCACCCCCCACTGTAACCGGCCGAGGTAATAAGCATATTGGATGTCTTGAGTTTTGTTAATAGTTAGGATTTTTTGACTAAATTACGCTACAGGTGAAGAAGATGTATCCACGTCTGCCCCTGTGAGCAGAACATGGAGAGAGTTTCCTGACAAATTCGCCTTCATGGAAGGCGTTGTCAGTGACATGATCGAGCGCCTCGAGCGCGTCAATCCTAGAGCTGGTATGTTATAACTATAATCGGTTTATTTTATTATAAAGTGGTAATGTTTCATTTATGTGGATAATGTTTGTTGTCAGGAGCTCGCCTTCGATGGGACCCAACGGAGCCCATTGATTTAGACACAGTGCAGCCTCCATCTGACGGGGTAGTCATGCCACGCAGCATTTATGAAAAGATGCGTAAATGTGCATTACGCTCGACTTGCTCCTTGTGGGAGAGTAAGAGTGTCAATGAAGACCTCTGGAAAAAGCTGCAGAGGTCAGAGAAGGAGAAGGAGTCTCTCGCCACAGAGGTCGGAGACTTAAAATCGCAATGCGAGTTCCTGCAGGCGCGGGCAATGGGTGATGAGGACTAGCGCACAGCTGTAATTGACTACTCCCGCTATTGGACCTCAATCAGGAATAGCGTGCAAACCAGTTGGGAGTTGGTGGAGCAGTGGATGCAAATAGAGCTGTTATCTCAGAAAAGCCAAGACTAGAAGGATTTCTGCTCAAGTGTGCAAGAATGGGGGCAGAAAGAAAAGGATCACAAGCATCTGTATAAGCGAGAAAGTATCGCTTATCATCAGCATTACCGTGATTCTATCATCGAAGCTCAAACCTTGCGAGTATTCCTTGATGTCATTAGTGCGTCTAAAGCTTTTGAGAAGTTCCAGGAGCAGGTGACAGTAAGCGCGTCACCGGGAAGAGAAATGACTCTTCCCGAGGGCGAGACTACTGTCCCTACTTTCTTCCCTGATCCGCCTCACTGGACTAGTGTGGAAAAGGGGAAGGTGAAGGCTGGTGCTGCTCTAGGGAACGGCGTATGGGCTGAACTAATGGAAGATGAGATTATGCAGCGTCTATGGGTTGGTTTAGAACAGCTCCCTTTTGCTGCGAAAGCAAGACCGTCGCGAGTAAGTTTAAACCTTATTGCATCTAAAATTTTCTGATCATGGTGTCAAGTCTTTGCTAATGCATCTGCTGTATGCAGGTACAAGAATTAGAGGGCGAAGGCGAACAGGGTGGGGAACAAGCAGAAGAAGAAGAGCGTAATAGTGAAGAGCGTAATAGTGAAGAGCATCCTCTCGTGGAGCCGACATTGGAGCAAGGACCTCGTGGGGATGGCCTTCCTCACGAAGGAATACCTTCTAAGTAGGGCGGCCCACTTGAGGATGACTTATTAGGCTTGGAGCCTGACCTAAGGGATACGAGTGATAGTGGCACCACAGGGGATGCGTAACTGTAACTTATGCATGATTTTGTTGACTGGAACTTGGACAATAGTTATATGAATATTGAAAAGACTGGCATTAAGATATTCTGTATGGTTGTGGATGCTATTTATTTTATTTTTCATTGGTTTTATCCCTTTATTTGCAATGCATAAGTGTAGTTGTTAAATGTTTTGAATAAGTTATGTTGTTGTGGAATAGAATGCCTAGTTTAAGGCCATTGCGGGCCATCGTGTAATATTTGCATAAGATACCAATGAACTAGTTTAAGGCCATTGTGGGCCATAACTAGTTTAAGGCCGTTGCGGGCCTAGACTAGTTTAAGGCTGTTGCGGGCCTGGACTAGTTTAAGGTCATTGCGGGCCTTCTGCGTAAGTATGGAAGCGTAACTGATAATACCGTACATTTATACGTAATTGAACTAAAATGATCAATGAGCATAAATAGCGTGTATAAAGAAATGTGAATGGCGTAATGAATAGCAAGCGTAAAAATGTATGAATATATGAAAGAAGATTGACAATGCAAGCTACTAAGTGTAAAAGGCTAAATTAAGAAAAAATGTGCGTAAGTGCCTTTCAGATCAATTACTAATTCATAATTGTTTCTTGATGGCCTTTACGCTCAGTGGTGCGTAAGGACGGGGAGGTTTGCAGTCTGACTCTTCCACATCACTGTCCTAAAATGGCAGGTTGGTCCAGGCTAGCCTATCGTCGTTCGTTTCAATTTGTTCAGGGATTCTGGGATGGGTTTGTTCGTCCGATGCTTCTATCTCCGAACCCCGTTCTTCCTGGATATTTTTGACCGTCCTGGAGGTGATTTCGTCACCGCGTATTACGACTTCTCCCCCTGCGTAAGGTAGGTGTATTTCCTAATGGATAGGTGACAAAACCACCCTCAGTTGGGCTAACCAAGACCTTCCTAGAATTAAGTTGAATCTGGGCATCTCCTCGACGACAAGGAATGTGGCATCCGTTGGGAATTGATCCCCTACCACGAACTCGATGCGCACCGTCCCCTTGACCTGAACCCGTGCCCCGTTGAACGACTTTATGCACGTTGTCGTTGTGGGACTGATCTGGTCGACCAGACCCAACCTATCCACGATGGGATAAGGAATGACATTTGTAGCTATGCCATCATCCACGTGCACCCTCCGGATCCGGTATTGACCGACCCGAATGGTGATAAACATGGGCTCAGTTGGCACTTGACCTTTCTCAGGATCATCTTTGATAGATTTGTCACGAAAGGTCAATGAGGTAGGTTTAGGTCGCTCAGCGTCAGCGGGAAACATGACAGCATGTATCGCTTCCTCCTCTGCTGGTAAGCTTTCCTCCACAGGTATGGATGTCAGCATGCGAACCATGGCCTCACGGTGTTTCTGAGATGTCATGAGCAGGTCATAGAGGCTCAGCGTTGTATTTTTTCGTTTCAAAGCTTGTTTGACCTACGTAAACACGTCAAGAAGATCCCGTTCTTTACTAGCTTGTTTATCCCCTTTGTCTTCTTCCATTCACCCTAAGAGACGGATCTCTTTGGGCGAAACAGCGTCAGTCGGGGGGTTGTTCTTTTTCTTGTGAAGGGGTGATGATTGTGTTTCTATACCCTCGTCTTGCCCAAAAGGCGCAGACGCAGGGACAGAGGCCAAGGGCCTGGGCCTAGCAAAGCCTAGTGTAAGGTGATTCTATGCCGCATTACTAGACGCATTCCCTCCCTTCTCTTTATTGGGTGATGATTCGTGAGTTACGTGAGAAGCTTACCCCTGTGTAAAAGGGGCAACCGGTGATTTTGGCACCTTAATAATGAAAGGTACCTTAGGCGTGGGCGCGGACATGGCCATGGCTCTACTATTACTGGGAGGCTGAGTCCACTCTAGGGAAGGCGCCACGGATAATGAAGGGTGGCCTCGAGACACCACTAGCTGCCGATGAAAAGTTTGCCCCCAAAGGTCATTTGGACAGCACTTTCCTCTCACTGTCCGTACTCACCACGTTGATTGTATAGGGTGCGTTGTTTGCGTTCAATGGATCTTTGTATACATGCAACGCCTGGTTTTCCGGACGCGTCGTGAAACACCACAAAAATTTTTGAGTTTAGCATTTGTCTGACAAGAAGCAGATCCCCATGACCCACAGACGACTTTGGCTATATTTGAAGTCACACAGGGCAATTTTGAGAATCGAAACACCTAGTTTTTACTAAGTGTCGTGCCAACGTATACACCCAGCGTATACGCCCAGTTTTAAACCAAGTGTACGCCCGGTGTCTACGCCCAGCGTCTACGCCCGACACTCAGCATACATGCCTCACATGCTCAGCAGGTGCAACAGGAGCAAGAATTCAAGCAAGTCGACATCCAGCATCCATCGGTGTATACGCCCCAGCGTATACGCCAGCATCCATCCAAGTCCACGCCCAGCGTATACGCCGGCCTATTGTAGCGTATACGCCCAGCGTATACCATGTTTCTAAATTGTAAACGCCCGGTCTATACGCCACGTGTCTCCCAGTCTGATTTTCCCGGTAACCCTACCCCTATAAATAGCCTAGTTTTCCGTAAATTCGAGGTTGGCAAAAATTTACCAGAGCAGACCCAGAGCAATTACGCTACAAACAAGAGCCCAGAAACCCCTTTACGCTTACGCTTACGATGGAAGTTCTGTACGTCGAGCACAATCCACGCTCCGCCTACCATGCCAACCAGCTGCATCCCTGCATCCACCGGGGCTTTACGTCCGCCTTGTGTCGCTACACAACTGCGTTAGACCGGTGCACAACATTTTGACTCTGTAATCCACTGTTTACGTTTGTTGCAATTTCTTTTACAATTTTACGTCAATTTGGCCCACACTTCATTTACGCCTGTTTACGTTCACGCTCCATTTGCGTCCGTATACGCCCACACTGCTTACGCTGTTTACATTTGCTTACACTCTTTACACTTGTTTACGCTATTCACGCTATTCACGCCTGTATACGCTTACGCTGGGCCTATATTTTTTTACGTTGTTTACGCCCGACCCTGTTTACGCCCGACCCTGTTTACGCCCCTTTACGCCTACGCTCTGTCTACGTCTTTCATTGTTTACGCTCCATTTACACATAACCCAGCGTATAACACTTCGGTGGTGCTTGGGGAAATCCTTGTCTGATCCGCGTGTGTACCACCTAAGGTACCCTACCTTCGTGCATTCCAGCTCGTCCTCAGGCGAAGGTAGGGTCATCTGTGCTCGTCCCGCAATCCCGCGGTCTCCGTTTTTCCTTCCAGCCGGAGACCAACGATTTCAGGCAGTACAGAAATTGGCACTAGAAGGAGGGCCTCCGCTTAATTAACTTGACCGTACGCTCCTCAGCGTCTACGCTCATCAGCGTTGTCGTTCCGATTCTCAGCGTCTACGTTGTCAATCTTCCAGCGTCTGCGCTGTGATCAGAAACCCTAGCGTCTACGCTGTCAACCTGCCAGCGTCTACGCTGAACACTTACTCCAGCGTCTACGCTGCATACTTTGCGTTTACGTTGCCCAAAGACCAGCGTCTACGCTGCTTGCTGAGCGTTTACGCTGCATACTGATCGTTTACGCTGCACACTGATCAGCGTCTACGCTGAACACTTAGCGTTTACACAAACAGTTTTACATACGCAACCTACCATCATGAATCCCGTAAACACCACGGCTGCCACTACCCAGGACATTAACATCTCAGACACCATGGCTGCCTAGCAGTCTATCACACCACACTTGGGAGGGCAATCCACGATGGGGCCCCGTCGGTCTTTGAGGTTACAAGGGAGAGATCCAGCCGCCAACATTATAACCCGAGATGAGTATAACTTCATCTGCATTAAGATACAAGCCGGCCTGGCGGTGGATCGGGCTGAAATCGAAGTAAAGAGACAATTCAAACTCTTTTACAGGGGAGGACACGAGTTCATCCCTTCCCCATATGACGTAATCCCCGTTCTGGAACAATTCTCAAAGCTCTTTACCCAGCTCCTCCTGCACAGGAGCCAGTCATTGGACCAACCCGCACTAGAGCCTCAGCCAGGGGAAGAAGATGAGTTCGCTGCCCAATCTGAGCAGGGAGACTCATACCACACCTTGAGCCCCCAAGCACAGATGAACCCCATCTTCCATCCTGGGATGGGGGAAGCCCTGTCCGTACAACACACTAGACTCGCCCAAGTTCAAATGCCACCACCGGAAACACCAGCACTCATGCATATTCCGCTCCCGAGCGATCCCCAACCTCACACCTTCCCTATAACAGTTACCCCTAATACAGCTGCGGGCCCGTCCTCACAAGCACCGCCTCCTCATGATGGCACAGGACCAACATTCCCACCTCGCGTAATTGGGATGTCGCATGTGATCCCCGCGTCTACATTAGCTCATTTCATACCCCATATCCAAACACATACAGCTCCCCAAGCAGTCCCAGCCCAATAGGGAGTCCCTGCATACAACGTAGCGGGACAATGGCCAGTAAGGGGGGCGTCATCATATCAAATTCCTCATCACCACGCCTCGCCCCGCGCAATCCCCCCTATTACGGTTCCTCAAGCACAGCCCCAGTTGCAACAACAACAACAACCACAATATTTTCCTTTTAACATCTTAGCCTTAGCACCGCCCACCATTAACTACCCACAAGCACAACCGCCGATCACCCAGCCTTCGGCTTTCCAACCCGTGACCCAGCAATCTAGCTGGTATGCAGCCCCGCACCGCCAACCTATAGCTTCACCGAGCACCAAAGATTGGGCAGACGCTAAAATACTGATGCAAGAATTGACAGATGAGGTAAAACGCCTCAAAATCGTCGCTGATGGAGAGCTGAGAGTAGTAGATTTCTACAATGATGACCCTATCAGCTCCTCTGTCCCGCCATTGATTTTGCCCAAGGGTGTCCCCCTCCCAACGCTGACTAAGTATAACGGGGAGACAGACCCCAACACCCACCTCATCACGTTCAGATTAGAGTGTGCACTCCTTCAGGCATGGCCCCACTCAATACTACGAGTATTCCCCATGTCCCTCGTGGGAAGGGCACTTGACTGGTACCGCGGTTTGCCTAGGAATTCCATCCTTTCCCTAGACGATCTTCTACGCCAATTTGTAACCAGGTTCAAGTACAACTTGAAACCTGAAGCAACACTGGATAGCTCATGCAGATCAAGCAGGCACCTCTCGAACCGGTGCAGAAGTTCATTCAGAGGTGGAGCGCAGCTCTCAACGAGTTGCATGACCCGATCTCTCAAACCTATCTACTCACGATACTGAAAGGGGCTGTCAACAACTTCTTCAAGTCGAAACTGTATTATCTCAATGCGCGTGATCTAAATCAAGCATTTGAACAAATCAAAAACATAGAGGAAGCTGCTCAAAATAGCAACGACCCTACGTACCAGAATTTCAGAAACCAACACACTAAGAAAGACAAAGAAAAGGCCAAGGCAACTGTAGCAGCGATAGCGGGGGCGCAGCAAACAAACACTACGCATCAATACAAACCACCCGTTCCCCCCACTAACTACTATCAGCCCGCTCCCGCAACAGCCCCGGAATCATCATCTCAAAACCTGGTGAACCGTACGCGTAACTTCGAGAGGAAGGAACCCTCTCAGTACACGTCTTTACCGATGAAGCCATCCCAGCTCTTTGATCAACTTTTAAAGGCTAGATTGATGCAACATAAGAAATTGTCCCCAGCGGCTATCCAAAGACATGACCGATTCTGTCAACTCGTACAGAACCCAAGCTTGGCAACGCCGGACAAGCCACCCGTGCCCAAAGGATTCAGGATGGCTCGCTTCTGCGACTATCACCAACGCAACGGGCATGGAACAGATTACTAATTCACCCTGAAGCAGGACATTCATAGGATGATCGATGATGGTAAGATAACCTTCGACGAGGCTAACCCCGTCCAACCCCAAAACCAAACCATGGGGGTGTATAAAGACCCCCTGAACGCTAAAGAGACACCGTACGTAATTACCTCAATCTATTGTGATGATGACTCCAGTACACCCTGCATCAACACCGTCTATCCCAAAAACAAACAAGAAATATCTAACAAACCATTTGTAGTTCAGATTCCCCACGCCAACTCTACACCTCAATCACCTCACAACCCGCAGCGGCCGTTCGTAATCCGAGTGCCCTCCACCATGCCTACCTCTAACGCCATGACATGCCAACAACCATACGTAGTGTACATCCCTCAGGCTAACCCCGCAGGTACACCAACTCCTCACGCTCGGCCCACCCCTTTTGTAGTCTGAGTACCACCTGTCGTTGCAACGACAGAGGCTCAGCCTCAGCAAAGACCAACCCCGTACGTCATCAGGCTACTTGCGCAAACTCCTGCCCAATCGTACGCACAGCCCCGTCCAGCTCCCTACATCTTAAAGGTTCCTGGGCAATCCCAGACTCCGAGGTCAACTCCACCTCTGCGTGACACACGAGAACGCCTGGCAGATAGGCTTACGCGAGAACGTTTGGAGAAAGAGCGCCAACGGCTAGCTCTGGGGACACCTAAGCCCACTCCCCTAAACTCTGTACCCATGTCATCATCTAACGATCGACCAGGCACAGGCAATGAAGGTGAGTCATCTGAAAAACATAAATCATCTGAAACGACAGCTCCGAAAACTGACAAACCAACAAGACGGGAGATAAAACTGTTGGGTCCAATGGATCCAATCAGCACCGATAGAAACATCCCCAACAGTGAAAACTTCGCAGCCGCCTTGACACAAGTCACACAAGCATTAAAACAAAAAAACACTTCACTGAGCTTGTATGACTTAGTCCTAACATCTCAAACGCATCGGGAAGCTCTAGTGCGCATGTTAACATCAATCCCGGTGAGTGAGGATTTACCCCCAAACGAACCCTCCATCCATGCGGTGATGTTCTCACCTCATGGGACTACTCCTAAGCCTCTAAACTTTCATGATGACAACATCAAGGTCGATAAAAGAACGAAGGAGGTGACAACAGCTCCCATGTTCATAACAATCTGTATAAACCGATTTAAAATACATAGGGTCCATGTAGACAATGGAGCTGCGACAAATGTCATGCTGTACCACATTATCGAGCAGCTAGGGCTTACTGAACTACTTAAACCAGCCACGACCACATGTTTAAAGTCATTCAGTGGGTCACGCGTAATGGTGAAAGGTTCAATAACCTTAGACTTTATAGTGGGAGATCAATTCCCAACGTCTGCTGATTTCCTAGTAGTGGATGAGATGCCAGGGTTCAACCTAATATTGGGAAGACCCTGGCTAGCCCAACTAAGAGCTGTCTCTTCCCCCATACATCAGGAAATTCACCTGCCTTATGAAGGCGGAGAAATCGTCATACGCGATGAGGCAGCTACTCCTATCATCTCATCGCATATGGACATGGACCAGGGCTCGGAAGTCGAACTCGAAAAACCTAGCCAAAATAACAAGAATCCGCAACTATCGGTAAATGGTAAATCTTTTGACATCGAACAAAAGCCTCCTTAAATAGAAACGCCCGTACCTCCTCAAGTAGAAGCTAATATAGAGCTCTCTATGGACACTGAAATATCTGAAAACGCTAACATAAAAGACACTCCATCAGAAGTCCCTTGGGCCGAATTACCGTTTAATGTAATCAACGAAGGGGACGCTAAATACCGGATCATACCTATTGAAACATCGTCTAACATTAAAACGAAAAAGATCAAAAAATCACTGAAATGATACTACCACTCCAAGTCCGAAAAGACGTTAAACTATAAAAAGTCCGAAATGACACTAAACTATGATAAAACAGGAAAAACAATTAAATGTCACTCCTGGTCTGAAATGACACTAAACTATCATGTCCGCAATGACATAAAACTAGCCACGATCAGCAATGATCGGTTAGCCGAGAAATCTATCTGCGTCCTCCAAAACATCCCTTGATTACGCATGGGGCCCGAAATGGCCATAAACTAGTACTTGCTTTTCGCTCTACGTTTATAATCGCTTCCTGTATTACACTCAAAACAGAAAACAAACCAAAATATTTTACATTTCTATGGCATGTTAAACCCAAAATCAACAACAAATATAAATATATATATATATATGTTATTACATACAATCAATCGTCTCTGTTCATTTCATAATTTTCAAGTTATAGTTTCAGTATGAGTTTGAATCGAAAAACGAAAAATGCTAAAATGCTAAACATCTGGGGCATCAGGATCGTCCTCCTTGGACCCACCAGCATCAGAGGCCCCTGCTCTACTGGGGCCAGCTTCTCCAGTCTCATCCCCACCTTCATCCTGAAAAGACCAAAGAGAAAATAATCAACACAAAACAT
>MNCI01008374.1:213818-226623 GCA_015680685.1 Gnetum montanum | reverse complement strand
GACTATAAACTGATACCACAGAATAGTCCTGGAATCATGACTATAAACTGATACCACAGATAAGTCCTGGATTATGACTATAAACTGATACCACAGAACAGTCCTGGATTATGACTTTAAATTGATACCACGGTGTCCGCCATGACGGTAAACTAGCATCTATCCGGCACGACAGTAAACTGCCACCGTCTCAGCCATCTGAGTCCATTAAGACTATAAACTAGCTCGCCTCTTCATGGTCCGCTAAGACTCAAAACTGGCAATGTAATGTCTGCCACGACGCTAAACGGGCAATGTCCAATGGGTTACGACACAAAACTAACCCATAATAGTCCGCTAAGACTATAAACTGGCACATTCATCTTCGACTCTTCACTCCACAGCCACATTCATTCATCAGAATCATTGCATCCCTCATCAGCATCGTCAACATTCGAATTCAATGCTCAGAATCGCCCCAATATTTTTGTTCACCTGCAGGTATTTAAATCTAAACTCATTAATTCACTCATGCTTTTCTTGTCTCTTTGGAGTTTTGTTTGCAGGATAACGCTCGGAAGTTCTCGTACGAGAGTGCCTTTCATCATAGGCAGCAAGATGAGGCAATGTCCATTCGTCCACCTGGCAAGACTAAATCAAACCGTTAACCCGCACATTCCCATTCCTCGAAAACCCACTATCTGTTTACCAAACTATTGCACGCTGCGAAACGTTACAGCAGTCGCAACACACAAAACACAATGTTCGCGCATGAGTATAAGGACAAATTTCAAAAAAAAAAAAACGGGACCCTTGGCACTTCCCATATAAGCCCCAGGCGGGAAGGTATCAGTCTTGAAAATACGTACTCATGTCAAAAGCAGTCAAGAAACGTCCTATCGCATGGCTTTAGCTCTTCGCTAACAGTTTCCCCAAAGAAGGGAGCTGTTCCTCCAAAGAATGCAAAACATCACCCCGTGGTTTTGGCTTTGACAACAAGCTTTCTTGAACACTAACCAAGAGCACTGTTCCGCCAAAGGACGCACATCGCATGCCTGAATTCCGAGTCTGCCAAATAATGGCTATCGACGAGGACCGGCATGCCGCACACCTGAGCATCCCATTTCCCCAGCATGATCCCTCGGACAATCACTAATCCCCACGATCCCTTCTCTCACACCAGCTACCAATCTCACCTTTTTCAATCCCATACACTACTAAACACGGTACGATGACGTCTAGTCAAGTGGCAAAGGATAAAGCTTTTATCAAGTTGCTTATGGTGTTTTGCGCTTCTTTGTCGACGCTTCTCGGGTCGATTCCTCCAAGCATCAACAAAGAGGGGCCAATGAAACACCACAAAAATTTTTGAGTTTAGCATTTGTCTGACAAGAAGCAGATCCCCGTGACCCACAAACGACTTTGGCTATATTTGAAGTCACACAGGGCAATTTTGAGAATCGAAACACCTGATTTTTACTAAGTGTCGTGCCAGCGTATACACCCAGCGTATACGCCCAGTTTTAAACCAAGTGTATGCCCGGCGTCTATGCCCGACGCTCAGCATACACGCCTCACACGCTCAGCAGGTGCAACAGGAGCAAGAATTGAAGCAAGTCGACGTCCAGCATCCATCGGCGTATACGCCCCAGCGTATACGCCAGCATCCATCCAAGTCCACGCCCAGCGTATACGCTGGCCTGTTGTAGCGTATACGCCCAGCGTATACCATGTTTCTAAATTGTAAACGCCCGGTCTATACGCCACGTGTCTCCCAGTCCGATTTTCCCGGTAACCCTACCCCTATAAATAGCCCAGTTTTCCGTAAATTCCAGGTCGGCAAAAATTTACCAGAGCAGACCCAGAGCAATTACGCTGCAAACAAGAGCCCAAAAACCCCTTTACGCTTACGCTTACGCTGGAAGTTCTGTACGCCGAGCACAATCCGCGCTTCGCCTACCGTGCCAACCAGCTGCATCCCTGCATCCACCGGGGCTTTACGTCTGTCTTGTGTCCCTCCACGACTGCGTTAGACTGGTGCACAACATTTTGACTCTGTAATCCACTGTTTACGTTTGTTGCAAGTTCTTTTACAGTTTTACGTCAATTTGGCCCACGCTTCGTTTACGCCTGTTTACGTTCACACTCCATTTGCATCCGTATACACCCACACTGCTTACGCTGTTTACATTTGCTTACGCTCTTTACACTTGTTTACGCTATTCACGTTGTTCACGCCTGTATACGCTTACGCTGGGCCTATATTTGTTTACGCTGTTTACGCCCAACCTTGTTTACGCCCCTTTACGCCTACGCTCTGTCTGCGTCTTTCATTGTTTACGCTCCGTTTACACATAACCCAACGTATAACACTTCGGTGGCACTCGGGAAATCCTTGTCTGATCCGTGTGCGGACCACCCAAGGTACCCTACCTTCGTGCATTCCAGCTCGCCCTCAGGCGAAGGTAGGATCATCTGTGCTCGTCCCGCGATCCCGCGGTCTCCGTTTTTCCTTCCAGCCGGAGACCGACGATTTCGAACGGTACACGTTGGACTACTGCCGTCTAATTTGAACAAACCATCGTCAATCATGCATTGAATACCGTCTTTCAACACCCAGAAGTAATCTGTATCGTGACCACACAACTGGTGGTAGTCACAAAAACGGTCCAACCTGAAAGATCTCGGAACTGGTGGTTCGTCAGGTAAGGCTAAAGAAGGATTCTTCAGCAGTTCACAATGACGTCTGTGACGCTTCATAGCTTCTTCGGATACCTTCTTAGGCTGAATGTATCCTGCCCCTAACAATTGTTTCAACAGTTCTGAGTGTTTTACAGGCAGGGCTGTATACTTTGAGCGATCCTTACGCTCAAAGTTTGGTTTTGGCTGGGGGGCTTTTCAAGGGCAGCTGTGTCTTGGCTGGTGCTGCCTACACTAGCCGTGGTCTCAGGAGGCGCTGTAGGTGCCTTCTTGTTCTTGTTCTTTGTGCCCTTAGCCAACGTAGCTACTGTTGTTGTCGTCGCTTTACCTTTGTCCTTGCCCTTGTTGTGAGCATTTTTGTAGGCGACATACGTCGGGTCTTTGCTGGCCTTCGCAGCATCTTGGATGCTTTTGGTTTGAGCGAAGGCCTGATGTAAGGAGTTAGGGGAAAGGTAATACAGCTTAGACTTGATAAAGTCATTGACTACTCCTTTGAAGATGGCCAGTAAGTGTGGCTCCGCAATTGGCTCATGGATTTCATTCAAAGTAGCACTCCAGCGCTGTATGAACTTTTGGACTGGTTCGAGCGGGTCTTGTTCACTCCCATGAGTTGATCCAACGTGACTTCCAGCTTTAAGTTGTATTTAAAGCAAGTCACGAATTGTGTCAGAAGCTCTTCCAAGGTTGAGATGGAAGAGCGAGGGAGGGCTCGATACCAATCCAAAGCTTTCCCTGTCAAAGACATAGCAAAGACGCGGATAATCATGTGAGGCCACTGTTGTAGCAACAAGGATTCGGATCTAAAGGTGACCAAGTGAGCATTAGGATCTCCCTCCCCATTATACTTGGTAAAATGAGGTAAGGACATCCATGGGGGCAACGACAACATGGGGACCGCTGGACTAATAGGATCATCTTGGTAGAAGTCCATGATCTGTATTGTGTCTGAACCAGCGGCCTTGAGGCGTCTAACCTCCTCAGTGAGGGTTTGAATAAGCAAGAAAGCTTGATCCAAGCCTGTCGATGAAGATGTTTGCGTGGAAGGCATAGGAGGTTGAACTGGGAGAGCGGTGCCGAGGAGTGGAAATGAAGGGATGGTTTGGCCGGTAGATGGTGCGGAGGGGGTCCCTGCAGGCAAGGGTGCTTGTGAAGACCACCATCCACCGGTTTGGGAAGAGAGATTAGCCGCCGCTGGCTACGCGGGATAAGGATAAGGATATTGTGGGATCGTCTGCGGAATATGCGTTGCAGGTGCGAGTGAGGGTTGCACACCATATACCGCAAACTGGTTATATTGTGCCGCGGGGATGGTCCACTGATTTGCTGCAGATTGTTGGATGGGCATCTGTGGCTGCACGACGGCGGTGATCTGTTGGGTTGGAGGGGGCGACAGTGATAAAGTCTACATCGGGCGAGTTGTAGATGTGGGATGGGGTTGGATCTGAGGGATGAAATGGGGTGTGGTAGATGCTGGAACCACCGATGGAATGCTGAGCACGCATGGTGACGAGACCGCCCCCATGTTATTCTGGGGTATTTGCACTTGCAGCCTGGATGGCTGCGCAGTGGCTTGCAGGACGACAGGAATGTGGGTTTGTGTGGTCATGGCAGTATTAAGAGGGGCGGCTTCTCTGTTGAGAGAGAATAGGGGATTTATGTAGGTATGAGGACTAAGAGTGTGATATGAATGTTCAGACTGGGCTGCAAATTCATCATCCTCTTCCTCCCCATTCTGGGGCTCCAGCATAGCCCGTGTAGCCTGGCTCTTAGCCATGACCAACTGCATTATAATTTCATGATAATGTTCTGTTAAAGGAATGATGTCATAGGCTATTGGGATAAAATCCTGACCCCCTCGGTAGATCATCTCAAAATTTCACTTTGCTTCGATCTTGGCTCGGCTGAGAGCAAGCTTCGCCTGGATCTTGACACAAATGAAATTATATTCCTCAGGCGTCACGACGGTGAAAATAGGATCTTTGCCCCGTAACCTCAACAAATGATGTGACGGTCCTTGAGGTCCTACCACACAAGAGGCTGGTCCGGTGACGGTGATAAGGTTCACAGATGTGTCACCCGAGTCAATGGTAATCATGGTAGCTGTAGTTGTGTGTGCGGAATCCATTGATCAAGTAGGTTAACGGCGACAAATGACTAGATCTAAAAGGCGATGAACAAAGAAGATTGCTATTAGGCTTTCTACCCTGTAGGATTCCAAAGGAATCGTTACTATGACCGATCTACACCTCACGATGTTTCGTAAACTTCCCTAGAGGTATTACGTTCACGTTTTTGGTAATGCAGGTATAGATCGCTGACAGGGCTACCCGTAAAAAATACGAATCAGAGCCTAAGCCCTCCTTCTAGCGCCAGAAAACTGTAACGATGGAAAATGTTGGCAGCTGGAATACCAAAACAAATCCTTATATACAGTCTTAACCTGGATCCATGCGAGGGCTATGCTGGAGAAAACGAATCCGCAGTGCCCTGAACGGTCTTGTCGATCAGATAGGGACTTACTAAATCAGTAAACCGATGGAGATTATGAATATTTCATGGAACGATTTGATTCGACAAGTCACGAAATGAGAGAAAAACGATGTAGATAAATTGTAATAATGACAACGTTAACACGACAAAAGGAATCAGACATGAGAGAAATGGGTGATTTCAAGATCTATGCTTTGACCCGAAGAAATGAGTACTTTGTATACCAAGTTACACTAGGGAGACCCCGATTATCCTGTGCGAAACAAACACAAAATAACAAGAAAACTGTCCAAGCAGAAGTACAGAATGGAATCCTATCTACCTCGTAGGCCAGAGATGGGATGCAAGAAAGGTCAAGTTCTAACGTCTACCGATCAACTGCTTCTGATCAATAGAACTCACAAGCCACACCAGATGATGTCTCGATCTCTGATCTGCTCCTTTTGCCTTGGGTAGTCTCTGCTTGGAACTGCCAATGATCACCAATGGAGAAATTTGTGTATTCGCCAAAGGGCCAATCGCTCCTGCTGCCAATGCTCAAGCAAAATGTCTTCTGTCTCTGTTAAAAGATAGTGCTGCCAAAAGATTACCAAAATGCTGCCTTCTTTTTTTGTCTCTACTCGTGTCTTCTTGCCAACTAAGGTATTTATAAGTTTGACAACAAGTGGAAAAGGCTGTGATGACACGTGTTTCAAACCTTTCGGAAGATCGTTGACTTGACCATCCTTGTGTTGAAATTCGTGATTACACACAATACGCTCATCTGCGTATTGTGCGTATGAATAACAAATGTGCATCGGGCATGTCTCAGCTAACTTTGGACTACATTACGCTCGTTCGCGTTGCGTTGTGTGCAAGAGCGTAACAAAGCATGAAAATAATGGACTCAAGCTGTTTTACACTCGTTCACGCCGCTGAGCGTAGTGAAGCGTAAACAATGATTAACTTGACGATGAATTACGCTGCGTTGCGTAACGAGCCTAAGGTGATCAATCTGCACAAAAAGAGAAAAGAGTTGATCTGTTGTGCTTCCTCTAGACTCTCTTTGACCTTTTCAAAGCTCATTACGCTGCATTGCGTAACAGAGCATAAATCCGACCTCAGACAAAAGACTTAGCAGGATATGCGAGAAGTCACATATTACGCTACTTAGGCCTTAAGTTTCATCAAATCTGCTGAAGTAAGTTACCTTCTGATGTCAGACTATGTTAAACAGAATTACGCTATGCATCATTACGCTATGTCACGTAATGTAGCATAAAGATAGAAAACATAGTGAAATTTGAAATTTGTAAAGAACTTGGAGACTTGATGCTGGGCGCCGTTTCGCCTCACTTTGCCTCGTTCTGCCTTCTGGAAATTTTGCGGTGAACTTCCGTCCAAATCGTGCATCTTCGCCTTAGGTCGATTCGCGATTTCTACGGTGTTTCACTTGCTACTATAGCTTATTACACTCACTACGCTGGAGCTTACTATGCTGTTGGGGTCACTACACTACACAAGACACAGGAAACGTAACGCAGTAGATAGGTAGTGTAACACAAAGGACAGTGTAGGAATTGCTACACTGGCAGGGTCACTACGCTACGCAAGACATAGGTAGCGTAACACAGTAGACAGTTTAGGAACTGCTACACTAACAAGGTCGTTACACTACACAGGACGCAGGCAACGTAACATAGTAGACAGGTAGCGTAACACAGTGGATAGTGTAACATAGTGGACAATGTAACATAGTGGACAACATAACACAGTAGACTATTTGGAAACCGCTACGCTGGTGGGGTCACTACGTTGCACAGGACATAGGCAGCGTAACTCAAAAGATAGTTTTGGACTTGCTACATTGATAGGGACACCACGCTACACGTGACACATGTAGTGGTAGCGAGATGCAGCAAATCATTTTGGGCTTTCGTCCTGCAGGATTCCAGAGGAACCATCGTGGCGACCAATCTGCACCACCTGGTACATAGACAACCACAAGGGTGTCATGTCTACGTTAATAGGTTATTGGTGATGGGGTATAGATAGCATGCAGGATTACCTATGATACACAGAAAGGACACAAAGGTTCAGGCCCTTCTTCTAGTGCCAAAAACTGTGACGTCTGAAAACATCAATGGCTGGAACACCAAGAGGTTATTGGGTGTACAGCCTAACCCCAAATCCATGCGAGGGCCGTGTTGGAGAAAATGAAAACAGGGTGCCCTGAACGGTTTGGTCGATCAAATAGGGACTTATGCAATGTCAAATAACTGATTGCGAACAGTGATTTTAGAGTGTGATGCATGGAGGTTGGACTGAAAGAAAACGTGACACACACAATAGTAGAAACGTACTAAAGTATGTAACTAGGATAACAAGCATGCACAAACACACAATAATGCAACATGTATCATGTAGTAGAATAAAATAAGAGCTTGGAAGAGAAAATGGACCACCCCAAAATCAGGGAAGCGTAGCTAATTCACAAAGGTATACACAATGTACAATAGGCGTAGTGGGAGTGCAATCACAGCCTTGATGGTGTCAGGCTATGAAGTTTGGTGCTCATTGTGTTGGACTGTGCCTACCGGGTTGATAGCCACGATGTACCATGTGATGTTCTACAAGGCTGCAATGGGGATGTAGTGTACCGTGTGATGTAGTTGTGCCTCTCTGTCGATGTAGTGTGCTCTGGGTTTCATTCACCCATGGAGTTGAGTGCCAAGATGCCAAAATGCCAAATACCCAAATGGAAGTGCCAACTGCCTCACTGGAAAAAAATGGAAGCAAACCCCTCTTCCTCCTCTCCCTTTTTACCTCCCTTAAAACACTAGGATGCAAGGGTACTTATAGGGCTAGGGTTAGCCTAAAATGTGGATTAGGTGCCATGTGGCAATGCGGTGGGTGGTGCTATGCTACAATAGACATGGTTGCTACACTACAGTAGACATGGTTGCTACACTGCAGTAGACATGGTTGCTACGTTGCAGTAGACATGGTGCTATGCTGCAGTAGACATGGTTGCTACATTGCAGTAGAATGGTGCTATGCTATAGTAGATATGGTTGCTATGTTTTGCTACGCTACATAGCATAACAAGGTGCTACATTACGTAGCATAACAGGGTGCTATGTTACGCTACGCTACACAGTGTAATAGGTGTGCTATACTATGCTACGCTACGCAACATAACAAGGTGATACACTGCAGTAGACATGGTACTACACTACGCAACATGACAAGGTGCTACGCTACGCAGCGTAACAGGTGTGCTACGTTACGCAATGTAACATGAAAACCTACAAAATGTGCCATCGTTTTTTAACACTTAGAAAAATTTTGCAAATCTAGCCATTGGAGTCAACTATACTCAACACTTGGAAAAATATGGGCAAAGTGCCACCTTTTTGACACTTAGCCATATTTGCAGTCACGATGCCCAAACCCAAAATCTTGTGGTGTTTCACTAAGATTTTGTAATGGCTCCTTGGTTTTCCAACCTTTTTGTTTTACATCGTTCTTTATACATTTTTCATTTTCTTAAATAGTTTGCAATTTCTTTTATATTTTTCCTTATTTCAATTTTCGTATGTACGTTTTTCTTCTTTATTATCATCAAAACTTTGGTGATTGATACAACTATTAATTGTTAGAGGTTCATTGAGTTATAGTTGATTGAACTGTTTACTTAATGATTAAACTTCATCTTTGAATTCTGACATCGATTAATTGGACATTGGTTTTTCTCATGATCTCAGACAATGAGCTCACATCATCTACCCATTTCACTCAACTCCATGGTGTTTTTCCATTTTGGAGGAATGAGGTCCTTTATTAATAACTTATAAAGAACTTGTGACATTGGTACTTTCCAGACTTGGAACGAATCAAGTGGAATTGATAAGGGTGTGGCTTCAAGGGGACTTATCACCTTTTGTACCTACTTACCATTTAGAGTTTTATGGTATTCTCATCGATTCCTCATCATTTCTAATGTCAACCAATAATAGAAATCAATGTCTTTGCATGGTGTGATTCCCAAGAAAAAAATAACAACAACAAAAACATGGGAATTCAAAGTACACCCCTTCAACAAAATAATGAGCTACGAGCACTGGTTATAGGGCTAGGAAGATATGTTAACCATGCCTAAAGGGACCCCTCTAACTAAGACCCTCTTTACTTCTTGCTTCTCCTTTCTTCTTTACTTGGAATGATGGGTGATCTTTGGGAGTGTTCATGAACTTTGGGGGTCAAACAATCTAAATGTACCAATGTGAAGTCACTGGAAGTGGATGGTCTTGATTCCAACTAAGGATGGTATAGTATCAAGTCACAATAATCACAAAAATTAACAAAGGACTTCATGTGATTGGGATGTGGGACTCCATTACCATACTCTCTCTCATCATCAATTCTTACCATCTACCACCTTACTACCTCTTATCATGTTTAATAAATATGATCATTTTGGTATGTCTTAATTTTATTGTGATTTCTTATGTTATTCAATTTTTAACAATTCATGCTCATTCATTGTCCTTGGTGCCTATAAACTCCTAGGTATGAGGGCATGCAAGGACATTAGAGGCATGAGCCTACTATGGGGAACTTCCTATTCCTTAGTCATTTTTCTTTTAAATCCATTGTTCTCCAACCTAGAACATCCAATTTTTATGCTTCTTAACACTATAATTTCCTCAAACTTTCTTTTATAAACTCAATTTTAAGCTATCTTCCATAATTTGTCCTTATTCTAGGCTTTTCTGGCTTCCTTTGAACTCTAATTTCATTGCTAAACTCTTCCCTAACACTTAGTTTTTAACTATGTAGAATTCTTTAAATAGCATGCATCAACGCATGCCCATCGACACATGATAAAAAGTCTATATATATGAGTCAACACTTAGCTAGTTTTGCACATTTGCATCATAATGCTAGGGAATTTTTTGCATTTTTCAGAGCCCAAAGCATCTTCCAAGCACTATAACTGGCATACTGCTTATTTGATTTCACTTCTTCTTTGACCCTATAGTTATCAAAGGTGAGTTTACATCGTGGGGGCCACAAACCCATGGTTTATGATGGAAAAATTTTCAAAAATTTTCTAACTCCTTAGGATTTAATTAATAAAATAATATTAAAACCACCAGCTACACCAAGTTAAACCTCATCAACAAACTTAGGTAGCTAAATGAATAAAATAATCAATCTACTATAATCATAACTAACCTAAGTATCACTTACCCAAGAGAAGAAAGGTATCAAGAGCATTAAAGGTTACACATTAAACACTAATTTGTTGTTATGTTTGTGATCACAAATGACATCAAAAAGGGGACCACAAGGTGAAGGACCATCACAAGCAAGGGAGAAGTGGCCGAGAGGAGGAAGTGACCACTAGCCAAAACAACCCCAAGAATAAGAGGTCAAGACCCGTGCAACGGGACCTCTTTGGGAAGAGCTAGAAGTGGAATGTGTTTTTCAGATTTCCATAGTAGAGATCGGCTAGTCACAGCAAGATGAGGCACCAATGCCAAGGCTTAATGTTGAGGTCATATTAACTAAGGCTTGCTTAGAAAAAATTCGTTCCAAGGAGACCTAAAGTTCAATTCTCCAAGAGCTTAAATTTGGTTCCTTCTTGGACTTAGTGTTGAAGGAAGTTTGAACTCAACTGTAGGGGTCTTCCATATGCCCATTCTTTCTTCTAGTGAAGAATGGTACATGGGGAGAAACATACCTCTTGTAACATCCCTATTCCCAAATGGTGCTATTTCATAACGAAGATGGTGCCTCTTCATAGCAAGTGTTATCATTATTGTAATAAGACCCAAAAGGGCATGTTGTAATTAAGACCCGAAAGGGTGCATTGTAATAATGAATGTGTCTCCTGAAGTGACCTTTGGAGGTTTGACCTAAGGAATTTACACCCAAGCTTAGAGGTCATGCCAACATCGAGTGGCAAAGTCGGTAAAGACAAGTCACGGGTGCTAGTTGAAGTAGGATAGGAAAAGGACTGGCCATCCCTTCTAGCTGGTGATAAGCCTAAGTATGCTAGCAATGCTAGATTGCCTCCAAGGGATAGATGTTGAACGAAGAAAACCCTAAGGAACACCCTCAGAGAATGATCCAGATACTCCATTCCATATTAATAAAGCATTCTTTTCGTTCTCTTTCTACATTTTCCATGTTATTTTCATTATGCATAATGTTGAATGTTACGTATGTTTGATGTTTGGTATATTTTCTTCTTATACATAATGTCTAATATAATGTATATTTGATGTTTTTCATGACATCTAGAGATGAGATGTCATACCTCTTTTGAAAAAATTGGCAGGGAGATGCCACTATCAAAATCAAAGACATAATCATCTCTTATTCATTTGAGGCCATCTCAAGGGTCCTTGGGTTGCCTGACACAAGGGCAACTCTGGCAAAAAGCTCCACTCAAGTGAACCCAAGGGTAAAGAGAGAATGGTTCCAATGAGATAGTTGTATGATATTCACCTTGTCTTCAACAACCAGAGGGTTCCTGCCATCATTTTTGTAAGGGTGTCCAATTTTTTTGTTAAGGACACCCAATTTTGTAAATTTTATAATTCTATACAATTTAACACTCAAATTTAATTAGTTAGTTAGAGTCAATCAGTTAATAATTCCATACCTTTCCAATTTTGTAAGAAGCTTGATCCTATTTTTATTCACTCAAGGATGAGTTTTCATTTAGTCATGAGGATATGATGAATCGTCAACTAGTCGCGTTGATGGACATGTGTTGATGCAACCTTGTTGACATAGCCCCGTCGGTGCATGAAAATATAAGTCAATGCAGTGTCATGTCATGCCTATATAAATGCACATAGCCATTGTATTTATGGTACATTATGTCATTAGAGTAGCCAAGTTCTTGTAGTTTTCTTCCATCAAAGTTAGAATATTTTCTGAGTGCCTACAGTAGGACTTCAAGGAATTGTACAGATACTTATTTGAGCATCATTGTACCTAGACACATTGATGTGATGATAATAAAGATGAGATTCTTAATAATCCTTGAAACACTTAGAATAGATTAATGTTTATTTTTGTAACTTTATTATTCATGAAATTTTCATTCTTTCTTTTAGTTAATTAATGCACTTAATAACAAACACATAAGTACAGCTACTTTGAACATATTGTTTAATGCTTGGTAATCCCAACAATGACTATTTGGTACATCCAGTGATAGACACTTCGTAACCTAATAGCGTTAAGATGTGTACAAAAAAGTGGGCCCAAATGCTTATGTTAGGCTAACTAGCTTAAGAATCATTCAATAATTAAGTAGTTAATTTCCTAAGAAACTATCTTTGACACTTAGATTAAATAAATAAAAATATAAAATATAAATAAATATCATATGCCTTGGCTTACACTTAACTATTGATGAGACATGAATTGCTCATAGTGCTGGTGGCCACGTTAAGGCACCCACGTTGTATCATGGGTCATGATGTATCATGGGTCGCGATGTATCATGGGCCGCGATATCGCGTATGCCATGTATCATGGGCCGCGATATCGCATACGCGATATCACAGTCAGCCGTAATTTCTATAAATAAGAGGCGGCTCTCCCTCATTTCCATCCCAGTTTTAGTGTAGCG
>MNCI01008374.1:197321-207959 GCA_015680685.1 Gnetum montanum | reverse complement strand
AGTGGCGTATTTGGGGTCTGCGCTTGGTAATCCCAGTGGCGTACCTAGGCCTATGCTTGGTAGTCCCAGTGGCAGTCGTGCACGAAGTCCAAGATGTGTACGGTTGATCAAGGAATCGGTTGCTTGTCGCACTTAGGCTAGATTAGATTTCTTACCCTTTCCCTCTTAGCTTAGCTTAGTATTATTTTCCACTGCCATCAGGAGTAGCGTTAGAATTAGAATACATCATACACCTCATCTAGACTAAACCATACGTGACATATGCAAAACTAGTCTAGATGGGAAGACAGCGAACTGCGACCTAAGGCTAACTATCTAGGTGCCACAACTAGTCCATCTGCGGAGTTCGACCAAATCGCGCGTGCGACGCTTGTTTCGTATGGTTGAGTGTAGGGGTACCTCGCCACTCATCAACTATACAAATAAGCTTACACAAGTGAGAGCCAAGAAGACAATGATCATAATTTTCCAAGTTACTATCTTTGTCTATCGGTACACTTAGGAGCTAAGTCCAGAGAATTTGATTAGATCACTAGTGAATGCTTGTGATTTGTATGGTTGGGTGGAGGGACTACTTGCTGCTCATCACCCCTTAAAAAAAATTTTGAATTAAACAAATAACCTATCAAAAAAGAAAAAAAAGTAACACTACAATGTATACCTCTTATAATACCCACATATATATCCCTAAAAAGAGAATGTATGTGTTCCCTAAATAACTACTTTACAAAGTTATCTATAATAATAAAAAAAATTCTAGATTCAAACTTATAGCATTATAACATATGCAACACCCTTCTCACATGATTTTCAATTAAGGAGTACTAAAATAACCCCACACCTTCCTTCCCCTTTCCCCCAAAAAATAGTAACATAGAGTTTTATACTCATAGAATCTAGTACCATCACCCCTTCGCACTTCCTCTATAGTTGCTATGTTGTTATGCTAGAAGCATGTCCTACGCAAACCTGAACTTTCCCTCAAAAAAATCATTACAAACAACACCTTATCTTAGGTGATGAGCGGTGAGGTACCCCTATGCCCAAGAATACAAATCACTAAGGCATTTATGCATGACCTAGTTGAATTTTGTGGACCTATAGTTCTCGAGTGCACTAGTTCCTCTAGGAAGTGAAATGGGTGTTGAGAATATTCATTATCTTCCCAACTACACTTGTGAAGCTCAAGGATATGGTTTAAGTGTAATTAAGGTATATGATTTTTCTCATTTTATGTTTTATAAGTTTAATCACCTACAATGAGAATGAAAGGTAAAATCATTTAAGATCTAATTCATCTACTACTTAGCTAGCCTAACATAAGTACTCGTCCTGAACACATCCTGAACACATCCTGAACACATATAGCACTATTGGGCTACCAAACCTTAAGTGTTACTGGGTTACTAAGCACTATATGTATGCTAGAAGTGGTCGTGCTTGTGTTCATTAACAACTGAAAATTAATTGCTTAATTAAAATGCATTAAAGTAAAGTGCATTAAAGGAAACATTAATCTATTCTCAATGATGTAAGGATTGTCAAAAGAGTTCATTTTTATTCCCGTCACATTGTTATGCTTAGGTACATCAGCGTTTGAACAAAGATTCGTACACACTTAGATTCTTACTGTGGACACTTAGAAAATATTCTAACTCTAGAGAAAAAAAACTACAAGAGCTTCGCTACTTTGACTAAAAAACTATGAAAAACTGACTAGNTCTACATCATGTGGTACTACTGCATCATCCTTGGTGAAGATAGTCCCGCTTCCAATCCATGCTTCCCACTACAATCACAACAAAATCATGAATTGGTATGCAATGTATAACACATAGCTATCAAATGCCTTGTCTTATCAATGGTTACACTTAGCTAGGTTGTGATTATGGTAGATTGATTTCTTTAGTAGTGTTAGCGGGAAGGCTAACAAATAAGGTAAAATAGATAAGTGGTCCATTAAATTTGAAATAATTCGACACAAGAAAATATTTGAAGAGGGTGTAAGAATTCACAACAATAAAAAGGAAAGTTTATTAAAAAATGTTGTGAAGATGTGCATAATTGGATGTCATTAATGAGGTAAACAAAAGGATTTGATTGTAAAAGTATCTAAGAGTAAAGAAATTAACTAACCCAACCAAAAGATATGTAGGTGGGTCCTCCCCAAAGTAAGCACAGGCCTTTTATGCCCTTTCATAACTTCAAACTAGAGAGTTTGTGGGCTTCATGAATGACTAATTGTCACGGAAGGTGAAGTACAAAAACCCAAAAGAAACTACCTAAGAATTCTGACACATCAAACAAGAATATGAAACCAGCAATGAGGTGAGACATGGAAAGCATAGATGGATGAAAGAGAGTGAAATGGAGTTCCTGATTAAGGTCACATGAAGTCCCTTGTGGATTTTATGGTTAAATAACTTGATAAGATCCATCATTAGTCTAGACCAAAACCAACCTCATTCAATGACTTTGCATTGTCTTTCCAAGACAGTCCATTCCCCTAAGAAACAAGAGTGCTCCCATAGAACAACCATCATTCCTTATTAAAGAAGAAAAGAGAAGTAGGAAGTGAGGAAGGGACTTAGTTAGAGGGGACCTTCACGCATGGGTAACATGTCTTTCTAGTTCCATAACTAGTGCTTGTAGCCCATTTATTTTGTCTAAGGGGTGTGCTTTGAATTCCCATCATTTTTTTTTGAAATGGGAACCACACCATGCAAATATGTATGCATTTATTTTGTCTAAAGGATGTGCTTTGAATTCCCATTATTTTTTTTTTAAATGGAAACCTTTGAATTGTTTCCCATTCTGAAAACTACCAAAGTCACAAATTTGTTAAAGTTTTATTAATTAAAAAGGGACTACACATTTCCAGAACAAAGAAAACCATAGAGTTTGTGGATGGATGGATGTTGTGGACTCACTGCTTGTTGCATGAAAAAGAAACCATGTTCTAATCATTTGTAACGAAATTCAAGGCCAGAAACTAGACACCAACAATCAAATAACAAAATAGTACATACCACCATCAAGTAATGCATTACCTATGTACCTAGCACTTATTAACAAAAGGTTAGAACATCACACCAAAATAAAATAAGATAAAAGAAAGTGTAAACTTTTCAAGAAATAGCAAATGTACTAATGATGGTGTAAAATAAAAATTAGGAAATATTGATAACATGAAAACAAGAAGATGTTAAATAAAGAATGTATAAAAAAATTTTGAAAAATTGAGGAGTTGCTTATATGATTAGCATGGGTGGCCATCTCCCCAACAACTAAGTTGAAAGGAGGAGATCCAAAAAATGGAGCATGGTTGTCCATCTAATGAAGCGTTTGTTGTATTAGTTGGCTTATGCTTGTGGAGAGGTTTGATTTGTTGGATGTTGACCATATATTTCTTGTCTGGGCTCTCAAGTTTGTAGATCATCATGGCCCCAAAAGGAAAAGTTTCATGAATGATGTAAGGTCCTTCCCACAACATTTGAAACTTAGTGCATTGAGGTACCTGTGTGGGGTTCTAGTAGAGAACCTTATCTCTGGGTTAAAATTTGACTTTTCTAATTTTAAGGTCATGGTGCTTTTTGTTGTAGGCCTTGTGCAACTTGTTAAATGATAGGGCTACCAATCAACTTTCATCTAGCAAGTTGAGATTCATTAGTTTTTCTTTTTGCACTAGACTCAAGTCAAGGTTGAGGTCACAGACTATTGAGAGTGTACGGAGCTCAAATTGAATAGGAACTGTTGGTAATTTTCTACACACAAGCTCATAGGGAGAATAACCTATAGGAAGTTTCCATATTAAGTGGTAGGCCTAAAGGGCATCGTTGAGTTTTGTGCTCTAGTCTTTCTTATATTTGTTAACAGTTCTTGTTAGAATCCTTGTGATTTCCATATTGGTAACCTCAGCTTAACCATTGGCTTGGGATGGTAGGGTGTTGTGAGTTTATGTTCAACCCCCAAGCATTACATGAGCTTTCGAAAAGTAGTGCCTATAAAGTGAGTTCCATTATTAAACATTAATGCACGTAGCACACCAAACCTGTTTACAACATTTTTTTGTACAAACTAATCAACAATAGAAGATGTACAGTCGATGACAGTGACTGCTTCTATCCATTTCATACAATAGTCAACAATGACAATGATATGCGCCTTTCCATTTGACATGGGCGTAATGGGACCCATGAAATCAATGCCCTAGATGTTGAAGGGTTCTAGTGGCTGAATCCATTATTGAGGTCCCTTCATTCAAGCAATCATTCCACCATCTCGTTGGAATTTTTCATAAGAGTAGACATAATGGTGAGCATCGTAGAAGATTATTGGCCAATAGTACCTTGTCATCAAGATTTTAATGGTCATGCATCACCCAACATAGTGTCCTCCACAAAGACCTTCATGAGCATCTTAGAGAATGTGCAATTGATCAGCATCAGGGACACACCAATGAACTAGGCCATTGGTGCACACCTTGTAGAGGTGTCCGTTGCTCTCCATGAAGTGTTTTACTTTGTGATGAAATTACTGTTTCTTCTGGTGGTCCAACCCTTGTGGCATCTCTTGGATGAGAAGATAAGTGAGAATGCATCATACAATTTAGGCTTATTGGGCAATTATTCAGTTATAGCCCTAGCAAAGAGGAGTTCATCAAGAAACATATTAGATAGTGGATTTTTTTCGTCTTTGTTATCCCATCACAACCAAGATAAGTGATCAGTGACCACATTCTCAGTGCCCTTTTGATCTACCATTATAAGATTGAATTCTTGCAAGATCACCAACCACTGTATGACATGGGGGCTCACCATTGGCTCATTCATCAGAAAGCGAATGGCACTATGGTCTGTGTGCACAAACACCTTGTATTTAAGCACATAATGCATGAACTTCTCTAGAGTGAACACCACTACCATCAATTCTTNAAAGAAAGATGCTCCATTTGTTTGGACTATGAAATGTGAAAAAGTATTCCAACAGCTGAAAGAAAAACTTGTAGAAACTCCAATCCTACAAGCACCTAACTAGTCTAGACCATTTCATGTCATGATGGATGCATCAAATTATGTCTTGGGAGACNCAAGACATAATTTGATGCATCCATCATGACATGAAATGGTCTAGACTAGTTAGGTGCTTGTAGGATTGGAGTTTCTACAAGTTTTTCTTTCAGCTGTTGGAATACTTTTTCACATTTCATAGTCCAAACAAATGGAGCATCTTTCTTTGTTAGCTCCACCAATGGTTTTGTGTTCTTAGAGAAATTCTCTACGAATTGCCGATAGTAGCTAGTATGTCTAAGGAATGATTGAACATCTTTGATAGTTTTTGTTTGGTGGGTTACTCCTTGGATGACCCTTATTTTCTCAAGGTCTACCTCAATTCTTGCTTGTGATATTTTATGCCCCAATACAATTCCTTCTTGGATCATTAGGTGAATTTTTTGCTAATTCAGCCACAAGGTGGTTTCAACACATCATTTTAGCACTTGCTCAAGGTAGTCCAAGGCTTACTCAAATGTAGCTCCATAAGTGGATAAGTCATCCATGAAGACTTTGACACCACTTTCAATTTATTGTTGAAAAATGCTCAAAACCAAGTGTTGGAATGTAGTAGGAGCATTGCATAGACCAAATGGCATCTTGTGATATGCAAAAGTTCCCCAAGGACTCGTGAATGTTATCTTTGCCTAGTCCTCTAGTGCAATTTGAATTTGGTTATAGCCACTATAACCATCTAGAAAACTGTAGTAGCAATGCCCAAATATTATGTTTAACACCTTATCAACAAATGGCAATGGAAAATGATCGTTGAATGTTGCTATATTCAGTAGCCAAAAATCAATGTAAACCCACCACTTGCCTCCTTTCTTTAGCACAATCACAAGTGGATTAACCCACTCACTATTCACAATGGAATAAATGAACCCTGCCTTGAGGAGTTGTTCGATTTCTCTTTGATGATTTACTTTAGTTTGGGGTTCAATCACGTCTATGGCTGTCTCTTTGGCTTCATGGCCGAATCAATGTAGATACGACGCTAGCATGTCCTAGGATTAATACCTATGAGTTTAAGATAAGACCAAGCAAAAGCTATTGACATTTTCAAGTAAATTCAACAACATCTTTTTCTACTCTAGAGCAAGATTTGCATTAATTATGACTGGCTTCCCATTTTTTAAAAATACATATTTCATTCTGACCGGTAGCATTTTCAATTCAAGGGGCTCTTGCTTGAAACTTTCAAGAATTTTCAACTCTCCTCAATAAGTATCATCATATGCATCATTAGAGAGTTGGTGATGAACTTGCTCTAGTTCATCCATGCCTATGACATATGTGCATGTTAGGCTCTCAGTTGGTTCCATGCAAAATGTGCTACCCTCAAAATCAGCGGTTAGCCACTGGGTGTCCTCTTGTTTTGTGGTTGTTGCGTATAGACACCTTTGAATTTCAACTTCTAGCGCACACTGCTTGCATGCAAAGATAGATGCTTATTTTATAGCCCAGAGTTTTTACACAAAATTACACCCTGTATCGCTGTACATGATGCATGGAACTTGCTTCTTCTTGATCTTTTAAAATGCATTTTCTTTGGATATTTCCAAGAAACAATCTTTGATGCCCATTCTTACATCAATGGTGCTAAGCCATGCCCTTCCCATGATGATTGGGAAATCCCCTTTGCAATTCTCCACCTTGATCACTAGGAAATCAACAAGATAAGACCACCAACAGACAGTGGTCACAATGTCTTCCACCAATCCCAATGGAACAGTGATGGACTGGTTTGCTAATTCTAATATGATATTGCTCTTCTTGAGAGGAGGCCAGTGTACATCTCATGAAAAATTAAATTGACATCAAAACTTGAGTCAAGAAGCGATTTGCATGGTTCATTACTAGCAATCTACAAATAAATGAGAGGACTTCTAAAATCAGCTAGTTTCTTAGGAAGGTTTCCAGCACAGATCCAATTAGATACAATGTGAGTAAGCATCATAGTATGGATCCTAGGTGGATTTTGGTTTAAAGGGGGCTTGAAGGAATTTTATACAGAGGAAGATGGAGGGATAGGGCTGTCAACTGTAGGTGTATTTGAGGGTTGAGGTGGACTGCAGGGTTGAGAGAAAGGTCTTTTTCTTGACTGAGTATTCGACCCACGTGATTGATGAATTAGTTGTAGATTAACAGTCCTAGTAGCATTATGTTGTTGCAATTGAGCTAGCAATTCACCCTGCATAGATGGAGCAAGTGATAGTTATGAGACTAGAGGAGGAACATGTGCATGGGACAGGAGGGGCATAAGGATAAAAAGTGGCATCCCTTCTTTCATGTGAAGAATGAGTTCGATAATAATTAGAAGGATGGTAGTGAGATTGAAAAGTAGAAATGTGATTGGAGGAGTCACATGGAGACAAGGGTTGTTGAACATAGTACCCATATGGATCAGGTTGTTTGTAAGGGTATTGCTACCTTGGTGGTGCCAACACCCATGATTTTGGTTGCTGCCATTATTGATACTGCTCATACAATTGCAGTGGAGTTCTGCTTGGATAATATTATTATTGCTGGCAAGACTACCTAAAATTACCTTGAGGATAAGATAATCTTCTGGATGTTTACCTTTATGTTAGTTGTGGAGTCAAAGCATACACCCCAAACTCTTACAAATGTGACACTATGAAGTAACATCTCTTAGAATGTACATACTAGCAAATGTCACACCCACCATCATCATCTAATTCACTTTTGCAACTTCTTTTATTACAACAATCTTGCCCTTACCTTTTTGATAGACACATTCAATTTCCTTGCACCTCTTGCACTCATGATCACTACCTTGTTCTTTGAAATCTTCAGTAATTTTTAGGACAACCTAAAATCTATTATCCATGGAGTCCCATAATTGAGCAAACTTGGTTGTAATTTCATATTGAAATTTTTGGACTGGCAAGGTTTTCCTATTCATCACCTCATCAGATGTGGATTCTTCCTCATTGTCATAGAATCGAAACTTCCTTTTACGAATAGAATGATCATGGTTATACTCTTCTGCACTTTATCTTTTTCTTAATTCACCCTCCTCTTTAGCTACCTACTTGATTAGTCTTTATATCTGATGGGCACTTAATTTTGATAATCGCCCTTGGGCATAAACACCAAGGGTTCTCCTCGTTTCTGATTGAAATCCATCTACAATGTGGTGAAGTTGATCTAGTTGAGAATAACCATGGTTAGGACATTTATGCATTAAGAAATAGTATCGGCCAATGGTGGCATTTAAGAGTTTGTGTGTTTCTTATTTCCATCCTTGGATTTTCCTTCTTAAGTTGGACACTCTGGAGTATGTTTGATATTTATCATTAAACAATTCAAGCATGGTACTCCATCATCTAATAGATTTCAACTCTAAAGATTGGTAACAGTTCTCTGCTTCTTTGATGAATGTCCTTGGAAACGACCTAAGTTTTTGCCACTCATTCTCAATGTTCTGCAAGGCACATGCATCTTGAAAGGCTTGGAAATGATTCTGTAGATCAAAGTTATATCCCCCTTCAAACTGAGAAATATTGTTCATGTTTAGCCTTTTGATCTAACTATCCTTCACATGACTTGTTGGAATTTATACTACCTCTGCAATATTGAGCATACTTTGGGTAAAAAGCAAAAGCTCATTGAGGCCATGATCATGGTGCCTATGATGCCCTCTACTACCCCTTTGTTCACGGTGATGTGCCTATCTTGAATGTTTGTGCCCTTGATCTTGCCTTTCTCAACAGTCCCTTTGATCATTTTGGTCTCGTTAGTCATTTTGGTCATCTCCATCATAGTCTTGCCTCTGGTAGTTGCGATCAGAGCTAGAAGAAGAAGAAGATGACGATGAAGATGAAGAGAAAGGAGAACTAGCACCATCACAATGCCTACTACTATCTCTTTGATGATCGCAACCATGATCACAATCTTGTTTTTTGTCCACATCCCTGCCTTGACTTGTTTCTCTAGATCCTTCTTTGTCATTGGATCCATTCTTACCAAAACTAGGATTGTAAATCATGGACTGCAAGTTCTAGTTTTGACCTCCTTCATTGAAGTCAAAGAGAGGAATTTCACTAAATGAAAAAGTCCTAGAGAAGGGTTTCCCACCATCCTTTTGGTATAGCAGGAATGGGGAATCATTAAATCCTTTTCCCTTCACAAATTCATGGCATTATTCTAGTTGTTGATCTCATAGATGTTGTGCCTTAGTGGGATGATAATCCCTAGCATCAATATCCTGCACAACATACTCAACATGATGTTCTTAGAGATCCCATCATGTATGCTTTTGCTGAAGCATTGCAAGAATGAATCAATCGGGTGGCAACATAATGTTGCCCTCCATGTCATGCCACCGCAGCTATTCATCCTAAGGATGAAGATGAAATTGGGTACATACTCATCAAGATGAGTATATACCGCTCGATATTGTTGAGGCACCATTTGATGAGCTCCATCAGACTTGGGTGAAGAAGCACTCATGTGAGAAGAAGACATTTTCAATTAGATGATAAAAATGTAGTGTGCTTTTAAATTTTGTTGTAGTAATTGTAAAATATGATATGACTCTAAGATTCGTTCCAATGATTTTGAACGATTTTCACTAAATCCTAGATAGCACACGAAACAACCAAAAGGTCCCCAGCAATGATGCCAATGATGAGTGGTGAGGTGCCCCTACGTCCAACCATATGAATCACTAGGGCTTTTATGTGTGATTTAGTTGAATTCCATGGACCTATAATTCTCCAGTGTACTAGTTTCTCTAGGAAGTGAAATGGGTGTTGAGAACGTTTATTGTCTTCCAAACTACACTTGTGAAGCTTAAGGGTATGGTTTAAGTGTAATTGAGGTATACGATTTTTCTCATTTTATGTTTTATAAGTTTAATTGCCTACAACAAGAATGAAAGGTAAAGTAATTTAAGATCTAATTCATTTACTGCCTAGCTAGCCTAACACAAGCACCAATCCCACTTTCCTAGACACATCCTAAACACATATACCGTTGTTGGACTACCAAACGTTAAGCGTTGTTGGTTTACCAAGCACTATATGTATGCTCGAAGTGGTCGTGCTTATGTTCATTAAGAATTGAAAATTAATTGCTTAATTAAAATGCATTAAAGTAAAGTGCATTAAAGGAAACATTAATCTATTCTCAGTGCTACAAGGATTGTCAAAAGAGTTCATTTTTATTCCTGTCACACTACTGTACTCAGGTACATCAGTGTTTGAACAGAGATTGGTACACACTTAGACTCTTGCTGTGGACACTCAGAAAATATTTTAACTTTGGAGAAAACAAACTATAAGAGCTTCGCTACTCTAATTGAAAAATTATGAAAAATCATGAGCCTAAGCACTATATTTATAGGCCAGCATATATTCTATGATATCAGATATCCAACATTGCATCCTGGCTTCGACATTGAATACTTGACATTGAGGCTTTGACATTAGATACCTGATGTTGGAGCACACACAAAAACATGATTCATCATTAGGCAACCTACAAAATTCAAGTACAACAATACTACAAAATTTTACAAAACTACATATACCTCTGATGAGACGCGACTTGCACTGGG
>MNCI01008374.1:151968-194182 GCA_015680685.1 Gnetum montanum | reverse complement strand
ATACCTCAGACTTGCTTAACCATACACCGTGACACTTACAAGCAAGCCTGGGAAGACAACGAACGATTAACCCCAAGTGTTTCTTGTGGCGTTAAGGCATTTAGTCTGCGGAGTTCGACCGGATCGCGCGTGTACGCTCATATTCGTATGGTTGAGTGTAGGGGTACCTCGCCACTCATCAACCTCTATACATATAATGTATGCACCCTCTAAGCAACTACTCTACAAAGCTATCCATAATTTTAAAAAATACAAACTAATACTACACACATCTTTATAACATCACACACACTAAATAGTTTGTTGAATTGAATAAATAACCTATCCATAAAAAAAAAACTAACACTACAATATATACCCCTTATAATACCCATAAACATACCATGTATGCTGCCCCTAAATAACTACTTTACAAACCAATCTATAATAATTAAAGAAAAACAAACACTAACCATGCCCTACACCCATCCACCTAGACAAACATTAACATAAACTTTTATACTCATAGAACCCAATAGCACCACCACTTTGCACTTCCTATGTAGTTATTATGTTGCTACCATTGAAGCATGTCTTACATAGATCTAACATTTTCCTCAAAAAAAAAAATCATTATAAATCATGTTTTTTGTAAGCTAAGATATTGGATCCCCAATATTGAATACTCGATATCTTAGCCTTGATATCGAAGCACAAGTTATGACATTGGATATTCGATATCGCAGGATGTGTGCTTGCCTATAAATACAACACTTGGACACATGATCCAAAGAACTTTTATTCCATCCTTAGGTAGACTCTTGCAGTTTCATTTTGTAGTTTTAGCAATAAAGTCAGTGTGGTGTTGAGCAATTGTATGGAATCTTTATTTGAGTGAAGTGCACTTGGGCACAGTTCATGACCAGAAATAAAGATCGAGATTGCTTATCATCATTACAACATCCTCTTAGTTTTTACTATTTTACTTAACATAGTTTTTACTGTTTTCTTAGTTTAATCATTTACATTTTCAAGTACTTTACTTTCTTATTTATTAGAAAAGCAGAATGAGTACAACTGGTTTCGAGTGTTTAAATGTAATTGTTAGGTAATCCTAGTAGTGTTATTGCTTAGTTCACCCAGTAGCATAACACTAGTAGCATAACCTAGTAACAGTTACATGAGCCCAACACATGTACAGTATGCTAGGACCAGATGCTCATCACTCTAGGCTAGTGTAGATTTACATTACCTTCATTACTTAGATTTAAATTTCATTTTCAATTATGTTTATCATTGAGTAATCATTGCCTATCAACATCAATTATCATATGCCTCACTTTGGACTAAACCATATGTGACAAAGATACCACTAGTCTAAATGGGAAGACAGCGTCCTACGATCAATGCTTAACAATATAGATGCCACAACTAGTCCCATCCACAGAATTTGATTGGATTGTGCATAAACGCTTGTGATTTGTATGGTTGGGCATAGGGGTACCTGCCGCTCATTAATATTGTATCATTTGTAACCTACAAAATTCAAGTACAACAATATTACAAACTTTTATAAAACTATATATACCTTAAACTTACAAAGTATGCACCCTCTAAGTAAGTACTCTGCAAAGCTATATATAATTTTTTTTAAAAAAAATACAAACTAATACTACATACACCTTTATAACATCACATGCTCTAAATAATTTGTTGAATTGAACAAATAACCTATATAATAAAAAACACTTCACTACCTCCCATATAATAAAATAACATTAAGAAATTGCACAAATCCAACCCCATACAAGTCACTAACTTAAACATGTAAATACCTTAATCAAACAATGAATCCATTAATAAAAACTACTCTACAAGAGCATGGCCCATTGGCCAGTTTGTACCCTTGTACATGTTTGTTAGTGAAGGTGTTAGTTCAAAGCCTGGTACTAACACCCTATTTGCACACCGTATGCTACTACCCCAAAGGCATGTCTTACATACTATACATCTAACTTGACTTTATCCTAAAAAATAACTACTTTACAAACCTCTCTAACTTTTTTTAAAAAGAAAAATAAACACACACTACATACACCCTTATAACAATAACAACATAATATCAACAACCCCAAATAATTACTAAATTCAACAAATAACCTATGAAAAAAAAACTAACACTACCATATATATCCCTTATCAAAACATAAACATAATACCCACATCCCCTCAACAAATTCCCATAAATAAAATTAAAACTATCATACCAACCGATGTCTACTTAGCCTTCTTTTGAAATTATATAGTCTACATCAACTCTCTCACAACAACTTTGCAAATCTCCAACAAAATTAAAAGAATGGCAGAAAGAAGGTAGCAAGAAACAATTGTAGAAAGAAACTAGAAAGAATAAAAAAAAAAAAAACCACATCTACAACAAACTGCTATATCTAGCAGCTACTAGACAAAAAATTAAGATAACATGAACAAAAATTATGTAAAAATTAACTAAAGCATATGTAGAGAAGATTTAGATGAGTAGATAAGAAGGATGAAAAAAATGAAGAGAAATAGAAAAGAAGAGGCTTCATGCCAGGGCAGCGACCACATTGAACTAGATTATCTTAAAGGTTGGCTAACCAGAGATTTCCTTCCCTCTGAAGTGCATGCTAGCTACCAACACTAAAGACAATACCCTCTACCCCTCCCCATCCTCCATTTCAAACTTAGGCTAACAATTTTTTTTACTGTAATTTATTCCTAAAACTTTTTGTTTAATATTCAAAATTTTCACCGGGGAGTAACCTTTTAAAGTACAGGATGGGAGAAGTAGAACGGTGTTATCTACCATGCTGATGATATGGTGTTATTAAATGTCTTTTGTAAAACTTTTGCAAATAGTTGAGAAGCTACAACTTGATTGACTTTTGTAAGCCGTACGTTCTCAACTACCTTGTACATAAGAGATATATATATCTACACCCAGACGAATACACTGTAGTTGGACGTCATTCCTCTCCCTCCACAGATGCCGTTTACGGAATAAATATCCTGGAATTTCCCGCAAGATCGCTGTTGGTGAAACGGCGTCAAACAGCGTTCTCCTTGCTTCCGAGTGGGATCTCCATTAGCAATTTTGATGGTTCTCTCAGCATGGGTCAGACATAGAGCTAGAGACTACAGTCGGGAGAGAGATAATTTGCTTTCCAATGGGGGCGTCCTCGCCTAGCAATGAAACGTCGAGTTTGTTTCTTCATTGCTATTCGTTTCTTTATCCGTTCCGAGTTTTTTATAGTTTTTGTTTTCGTTTATTTGTTAGAAAAAATATTTAGGTTAAATTCATTGGTCATTTCTCCCGTTTATTCAACCGAAGGTTCTTGTAAAATCCGAACCCGAAAACTATAGTTGTTGATAAATAGACATTCATTCGTCCTGTTCTGTTTTGTTTTTGTTTGAGGCAGTTCAACATGCCCAGGTTTTTGTATTTATGAAAACTTCAAATAGGCTGTAATTCACTTCATTGCATCCGGCTTCAATGTAACATCCTTCGTTTTGACTTTTTCATTTCCTTTTTAGATACCTCTATCTAGAAGTAAAATCACTGTTTCATTCTCATTATTTATTACAATAAATTTCAAGCTTTTATAGAAGTTAATTTTCAGGTTTTCACAACACATCCAACTAATGTTATATAAGCCTTAAATTGATATTACAACGCAACAACATGGTAGCAGGTGTTAAGTATATAGGGGTGACCATATTAAGGTGGCACGATACATTCAATGACTATTCACAAATGGGTATTTGCCTACTAAAAAAGTCTGCAAATCTGCTCCGGAAGAATGTTGCTTGCCTTATTTACGAAACTGTGCCCATTTATTAGGTAACTCGGTTTTGCAATTTCCCATTTATTCTCTGGCATTACCACCTCTAGTTCTCAACCTCGGCAGATTTCTATTTCATTTCAACAAGAAACTTTTAGCTTCCTTTTCTTTAAATTTTATCTTTAACATTTTTGTGTTACTGTATGCTTAGTGTTGCTGATGATATTCTAACTACATTTCATACCTAATGTCTAACTATTGGTTTCTCAAAATTGACGTCTATATCCTGAAGTGTTAATATTGGCATATATGAGAACTGTTTTTAATGTGTTTATTGTTTTATTCATTTGCTTGCTAGACAAGTTAATTTCTAGAAACAAAATTTGACATTTTTTGTGTTGGTATTGTGAATAATGTAGGTCTCAAGAAGGACAAGTCCCAATCCATATTTGTACCTTCAGTTAAGAATGTTATTCAACATATTTCTACAAGTGGAATTGCCGTCTCAGTTGCTACTGGAGTCACTCATCCGTTAGGTTGGTGTGGCATTTTCGTTTCTCCAAGTATCATATTTTTATTTACTTACAAATTTCATAAATTGTTAGAAATTTATTATAAGAAAAATGAAGGTTCACTAGTGAACATTTGTTGGTTTTGGGAGCACTTAAAAACAACATTTTTTAAAGGTATTTTTCATTATGAAACTGAAATTGCATGTATTTTATTATGTCCATTGAGACACTCTTGACTCTATCAGACTGCACCAGTTCCTTTCTTTTTACTGAATTTTATCCATAACTCAACATTGCCTATTGGAATTGAGCCTTTAGCTTGGGGTTTCCATGTCAAGTCTCATTGCACTAAGCTAACACCTATTTATAAAAGATATGTCGAGTGTGTGAGTACACTCTACTTGAGAAATAATGTTTTGAATATTCAGATGGCAGAAGTCATTTTTTAACGATGCTTAGATATGTATACAAAGAATAGAATCTATTAATAAAATATTCATTCTACCTATTCAAATTAATATAATTACAGTAAAGCAGTAATTAGGAATCAATGCTTTTGGAGAAAAAATGTCACTCATAAACTTTTAGTTTTGTGCCTAGCATTCTGAAGCATCACCCAAACAGTCATGATTTTTTTTTTGTGTATTCAATGCTTAAATTAAGTTGCTATTGGTCATTTCTTGAACAAATGAAAAGAGTATATATTAATAAAAACAATTTGAAGTACAATGAGAATTAATATTGGGATCTTAATGATTAACCAAAATGATAGGTTCAAGTTTATAATAAAATAATTATTTCAAGGTAGCAATCTAAGTTCTATTTTTGAAAATAAAAATAATAATTGTGTAAGGTTCAAAGACTTGGGCAGTCAAGTCCCATTTTGAATACCACATTATTTTAAAATTTTTTTTACTGCAAGGCAGCATACTCTATCTAGATTGATTTCTGTCCCTTAAAAAGCTCTTGTATTTCTTTTATAGATTTGAAAAATCATATGTGCTAGCAAACCACTCCAAATTTTATTAATTTATTGTGTTTTGCTAATTGAAGCCCAACCTTTTGCAAGATCCTATAAAGATTTTCACATAATAAAATGCTGATTTGTAGCTTTCTGAAATCTGTTCCAGATATTTGCAATTGCAAGGCAGTGCAAACAGATATGATTACCACCATCACATGCATTCTTATGGGAGCAACATCTATTAACCATCATCCATCCTTGCTTTACCAAATTATCGATAGTTAAAATTTCTTTTTTTTGTGCCAATTGAAAAAGAGAGAGAGAGAGTGAAAAGAAAAGAACTTTAGAAATTAGACACACTTTCTTCTAATGAATACTTTGTTATTTACTTCACATGTGCATAAAGGATCACAAGCCTCCACAACTTTATGTGAATGTTTATTTTTCCATAACCAATACTCACTATCTTCAGATTTCATGTAGTATTTTTATTCCATGCATGGACTTTTTCAACTCTTGCATGTATTTCAGAAGCATTTATAATATATGGCCATTCTAAATTTTTTTTATGTGGTTCAAATATTTAACCTTAATCACTTTGACCCACATTACATTTTCATTCATAATTCTCCAAGCTATTTTTCCTAAAAGAGCCATATTCAGATAATGTAACTTTTAGAGTACAAGTCCACCACATTCCCATGGAAACAAACCTTATCCTAATTCGATAGATGATATATATATTTTTGCCTTCTTCTAAATTCTGCCAAAGGAAATCACATTCCAATTTTTGTAGTTTCTTGACTACCTCCTTTTATGTCCAAACCCAGAACATTAATTTTAGTATTACAGATTGAAAACGACTGCAAATTAATTGTCATCTTCCAGCCATGGTTAGAAACTTTCCTCAGCAACTAGCTAATCTCTGAGCCATCATTGCCGGAACCCCAGTTTACAATTATAACTTCGTTCTTCCCAAAAATATAGGTATAACCAAATATTTGCTCGGAAGATTAGTTTATTCACATTTTAACACATTTGAAATACTTTGCGTGCTAATCTCTGAAAGATGAAGATGAAACAAAATGCTTTTATCAAAATTAATTTTCAAGCCTGAAACTTGGGAAAAATTAGCCAAGCCTTCTTTAACACTCCAGATGCATCTTTCTTCAGCTTCTAAAAATAAAAGTGCCATTAACAAATTTTATCTCTCCTTCATTAGCCTTTTCTTTAATCAAGCATCTTAAAGCTTCACCTACTATAATAAAAAGGAAAAGCAATATAGGATCTCCTTGTCTTAGCTCATTGCTGCTATAAAATATTTCTTGCTATTGCTCATTGGTTTTGCCTTTTGGCATTTTTGTCTTCTGTATAATGTATGACATGATTGATGATTGAAAAAGAAATGCTGTCTTGCATAAATTATGTCTATGTTTTTCCCAAGAAGCACCTGTATTAAAAAAATATCAGTTATGTTTACCATGATCATATTTATATCAATGGTCTATCAGGGATGGTGCAAGGGATAGATGATTTAGTTTACAGAATTCCAACTTTTTTAACAACGGATTATTTTTTGTGAATATCAGATGTAGTGAAAGTGCGTTTGCAAATGGAAAGTATGGGCAGACGAGCTGCACTGACAGGAATGGTAATACAAACCTACCTGCTTGCTTTGTTATTAGGTTAAACTTTAACAAACTTTTTTTTTTATGTTTTGTTTTTTTAAAATTCAGACACTTGATTCATGTTTGTGAAATCAAATTTATCTTTTTTGTTTGTTTTGTTTTATTTTTAAAAAAGTTTCAGACACTTAATTCATGTTTGTGAAATCAAATTTATCTTTTTTGTTTGTTTTGTTTTATTTTTAAAAAAGTTTCAGACACTTAATTCATGTTTGTGAAATCAAATTTATCTGAGGGTGTTTTAATTTGTTTTTTCTAGGGAAGTATGTTTGTGAGATTGGTAAAGCATGAAGGACTGCTTACGCTATATTCAGGATTGATGCCTGCTCTTGCAAGATCTTTGATCTATGGTGGTCTTCGAATAGGTTTATATGAGCCATGCAAATATTCAAGTGATGTTATTTTTGGGGGAACAAATATTTTGACAAAAATTGCATCTGGTATGCTTTCTGGTTCTATTGCTACTGCACTTACAAATCCAACAGAGGTTCTGAAGGTTGGCAGTCTTTTGCATAATTGTGATTTCATGTTTGATGTTAATATTTATCTTATAGTCTGACAAGGTAGTATGTGTCAAGGTCTCAAGCTTATTGGCGTATTCAGGTTCGATTGCAAATGAATTCCCTTCTAGGAAGTAGCGGAATGATTTCACAGTTATATGAAATTGTTTCTAAAGAAGGAGTCACAAGCCTCTGGAAAGGAGTTGGGCCTGCTATGGCAAGAGCTGCTGCGTTAACAGCTTCGCAGCTAGTTACATACGATGAAAGCAAACAGGTTATTTCTGTACTATGATAGGTTTGACACTTGTTATGTAATGTCTAATTTCTGTTTTATCTATTCTTTGGCATTTAATTTTGGCAATGTGAATGCATTGTATTTCATTTTGTCATTTCCTTGACCAAGCACACTGCAAACACCTGGAATCAAAGTGCTAATTAGTTATGGCTTGATTGGTTTGTTACAGGTCTTATTGCACTTGACACCATTGAGGGAAGGGTTTTTTCTGCATCTGAGGTACAGTGTTTCTCAGGAGACATATGTTTATTTATTTATTTTTTTGTCTTTTCCTATTCCAGCAATCCTTTGCTTCTCTCTATCAGTTTACTTGCTTCGGTTTGTTTGTACATGCGTTTAGTGTTTGGCTGCATTATAATAAACTAATTTAATCCTAATTTATATGATTCTTAGGTTTTTTTTTTCTAACTAAAACATCCGGCTTGTAAGACTGCATGCAGTGCAAGTATGATAGCAGGTGTGATGGGAACCGTAATTACTGCCCCCGTTGACACAGTGAAAACAAGACTTATGATGCAGAGGGAATCTTTGATCACAGCAACATACAAGAACGGATTTCATTGTGCTTATATGGTATGTTGTTGTGGTGCATTTATTTTGTGAGTGGCTTAGGTGATCCTTAGGATTGTATGCTTATATCGTTTTTGTTTTGGAATAGGACTGGGATCTATTGGGTTTCTTAAATATATTCTTATTTAATGATGCTGCCTATCATATTTTCTTATATATATGAGCTAGTTATATGGTTGTAAAACTAAAACTCAAACTGAAGCTATATTTTGTCCAAAGACCTACATGCTCTATTAGATGAATATTATATTTTCATTAAAAATAAAGATAGATTCTACAAATTGACCAAGCACCAATGGACACAATAAAAACAAATCATATAATTTTTTGGTTGTAACATTATAATGCTGTCTCAAATGGGTAGTCACGGCACAAAAAATAAACACATGCAGCTCATCCTCAAGGGCTTTTGATCTGCACAACCTACAAGGGTGCTCTTCTTGGGGCACTTGAATCCATCTTCTACTTTCAATTTTAAGATGATGCAAACTTAAGCGTAGCTTGTTGATGACACTCTAATACTTGATTAGAATAGCAGTTGAGAGATAGTGAGCTTTTGCATCTAGTTTATTAAATCTAATGTGATGTAAATAAAATTGTTTCTTGCCTTCTACATTAGACCACAATTGTGTTAAAACCTTCTACTTGACTAATTGGTGACTATGCTTAGGATTTTGCCGCACTTCCTCTTAAGAAACATTCCGTTTCCTCAACCATTTCTTTCTATAAAAATACCAATTGTGGTCTTGTGAATCCTCAAGAACCGCTTTAGACAAATTGTCTTGCCTTGAGATATTCAAGCTATCAGTGTGTGCAATAAATTGGCCCAAGGCTTTTGCTTCTAAAGGTAATAAATCACATTTGGATAATAACATTGAGTAAGGTATTTGTATCTTCACCTTTAAGTGCCTTCTGTACTCATTCAATACCAAATTTTAGCATTGAATCTAAGTCCCCAAATAACACATTTATACAATAAATTTGAATAGTAACATTAAGCAAGGGGTGTGCACTAGTTTTTGAATGTGTATAGAGCTTTGAAACCTCTTACTATTCTTTTTTTATGCACTTCCCCTACTTGTAATTGTTCATATAAATGAGACCTAAATATCAAAAGAATTTTACTATTTGTACATTGGTACCTTCAAAATGGAAGTTATAACATGTGTGTCTTATGCTCTAGATCATCATTTTAGTTTTATCTACATTCACTCAAAGACCAAATAAGTGGCAATAATTTTAAAAAAAATTGAGACATATTTTGCATATCTTTTGCATTAGTAGAGATCAAGGCATCATCATCTACATACAGAAGAAGATTCATTGCTTTGGATCCAATTTTGATAGCATGACTATCTCGCCTGTTGTATAGCTATTCTTGCATTTTATCAATAAAGATATCAAAGAGAGTTGGAGAAAGTGGATAACCATGCTTAACTCCAATTTTTCTTTGGAATTAAAATTTTTTCTTTAATTTGTTGTTTGTAATTTCAATAGCAACCTTTTTATACAATCTTTGAGTTGTTGCACCCAATTTTGCAAGGCGACCAATTTTTTGCAAGTGTAACCATAGATTTATGCAAACCACTAAATCAAATGCTTTTACAATATCAACAAAACAAATAAAAACTCTATGCAGTGTTTGAGAGTAACTATGTGGTCAAAAATGGAGTGATTTTATCTAAAACTTGCTTGACACCTTACCTTGACTGGGTTAACTTCAGCTCAAGAATTGACTCTATTTTTTAGTAGAGTGCCCAACAACTTAGCACTCACACTGATCACTTGATAATTTTTCAAATTATTTTTACTCCTTTTTATATAACAAGATGACCTTATTAATTTGTGTGGGTGCCATGAATTAAAGGCTAAATGCTCATCCTATCAAGTGGGTTTTGAGTAGGATCAGTGGATGAATGAAAGCCTAACCTCTTTTCAAGTGTCTAAGCATGAGTTAAAACCCAAGTCATATGATTTGAGAAATGAACACCTTACCATAGTGATATGTTTGTGTGGATTTTGGGAAAAATTTTAAGGATTTGTGATTAATATGACAAGGTTTCACAATCAAGTGGGTAAAACCTACTAAGAGCTATTCCTAAAAATCTTAGTATTTTGTTTCTTTAATAAAAATATGACTTCTTTCTCAAACGGTTGAAATTACGTGGATTCTAATGTCTAAATTTGCATATACACCTGTTATTGCTTAGGGAGGGCAGTCCCCAATTTCACATCCCATAAATGCAATTGTGCATGTCGTTAGTTCTTCATGATAGTCACAGTAAAATGTTCATTGTATTGAAAAAGTTTCTTGACATCAACATTTCATGCTTGTTTACATGTTGCCATCTGTGACCTTTTCGCACTGCATGAACAAGATTAGTCACCTCTTACCAATTTTCTTCACTTGATTAATAGATGAAAATGATATGTGGTAAACTCAATTCATGTCTGAATTGACATCTCAATCATATTCATACTATTTCTTGACAGTTGAAACCAAGTTACAAGCCTGCAGTCATATTTTTAAAAACATTTCATACCGTGTGAGCCCTTTGGGAATCAATCCTTGGTGGCCAAACTCTACCATACTTATATGCTAAAGGTACCATTATAGACTTCATCATGTGCTGATCATGCTAGCCAATCTAAGGTTGTATTAATTAAGTTTTGGATTGTAGTTGATTTACTTAGAGGAAATTTAAATGGGCTCTTGATCCCACTTTATCCCTATATATGATTTTGGTAGTAGTAAGTTGATGGGTTTTGAGTCTCGTAAACTGCTGTATGTATTTCTTGTGATTTACAATGACGAATAGCTAGAAACCAGTTGATCTAGTTTTGGGGCCATAAGCTGCATTGTTCCTTTTAGTTACAAAGGAAAAAAGATGGTAGGTTAGCAGTTGTGCAATCTCAATCTAGAGTTGGTCTATATTAGTGATTTTCCCCTTGCAAAGGCAAATGTTGATGTAGAGGAAAAGGAAGGAGCAAATGTGGAAACAGCATAGGCATAGAACACAAATGAGGTGAGTGGATAACTTACAATTTGATAACTTGTTCTTGGGCCAGACATAACACTAATTGTAGCAAAGGTAGAGCATAGGTGAGAGAGTGCATTTGTTTGTTGATAAAGCATTGGAAATGCAGAAAAGCAAAGTTGCCTTTTTGAATTTGTTTACGTTGATACAATGATTTGGTCAATACCTTTTGGATACATGTTTTGCAATGTATTTGCCTAAAGTTTATTTATTAACTGAAAACTATAACATTGGAATCAGAAATAAGTATGAGATAAAGTGAAATGGAGGAGATAAATGATAAGACTTAACCATGAAAAACTTTCTAAACTTCCTCCTCTAAGAATTGGTGGCATGCTGAAATAGCCTGAGACAGCTCTTGGGTTTGATCTTTCAGATCCATAAGCTTCACGATGGAGACCTTGTTGGTTGGGAAATCTCCCCAACCCTTGTACTAGTCTTTCTCATGCTCAAATTCTAAGAAGAGCCTTGTCAACCTTCTACAAAGTTTTGAATTGGTCATTTCTTGATAGTTTAGAGGGGATTCTTCAGACTCAACAAAGAGTGATGGGAAAAGGGGAGTATAAGAAAGGGATGAGGGAACTTTCATTTCTTTGTTGATGGGAAAAGGGGAGTATAAGAAAGGGATGAGGGAACTTTCATAAAATGGAAGAAATGAGAATGCTTAGGAGAGGTGATGCCCTTACTTGCTCCTTCCTCTTCTTGCTAATGTCTTTTGCCATTCCGAATGGTCTTTTTATAGGGTCTTCTTCTCTTTCCACTTCATCCCCTCTTTTTTCCAGAAAGAACAGGAAGAAACCACATGCCCTTCATGCATGAACTCTTGTGCCAGTTGTTTCCTTTCATGCTTGCCACTTGTTCCTCCATGCTTGCTACTAGATTTATGTTTCACTCCATGCTTGCCACCAGATTTATATGTTTGATCTTGATTGCTACAGTGTCTCCACTGCACAAGGTTCCATGGTGAACATGTGCAACACATCCACCACCAATCAAGTTATGTTTTTTTGTAGTTGTCTGTTGCAACAACCAGTTCTTGCTTAGACAGTATCATGGTCATTGGATCTTCCTAAACCATGGCTTCCTTGCTGCATGATTGTGATAATGTCTAAGTAAGAACTGGTTGCCACAATAGATAACTTTAACGAACATAACTTGAATTGACGGTGGACATTTTGCACCTGTTTGTTGTGGAGCCTTAGGGGAGACACTTCAGCAATCAAGATGAAACAACAATCTAGTGGCAAGCATGGAAGGAAACAAGGAGATCCAAATAATAAAAAAGATTTAGAGATTCGTGTCATCGCCACACTTGGCATCAGAGATCAGGTATGAAGGGCACATGGCTTCTTCTTGTTCTCTTCAGAAAAGGAGAAGAAGTGGAAAGGTGGGCTTATAGAAAAGCAATTTGGGATGGCAAAAGGCATCAACAAAGAGAGGAAGCAGCAAGCCAAGGCGTCACCTCCCTTAAGCATTCCCATTCCTTATGAAAGTTCCATCATCTCCTTCTTATACTCTCCTTTTCCATATCTCGTCTTTGAGTCTGGAGAGCCCCCTTTTGAACTGTTTTGATCAAGACAAAACTTTGTAAAAGGTTGAAGAGGCTCTCCTTAGAATCTGAGCAAGAGAAAGACAGAGGAAAAGGTTGGGAGATTTTCCAACCAACAAGAAGATATCCATTGCGAATTTCAAGGATTTGGAGGATTGAGCCTAGGAGCTATCTTAGGCTATTCGGACATACTACCAGTTCCTTGAGGAGGAAGTTTGGAAATCTATTCACATCTAAGTTTATTCCTTTTATCTTCCTTATTTTACTTTATCTGGTACTTATTTGGAATTCTCAGTTAATAAATGAACCATATGTTTCAAAAGTTTTATTTGTTTTAAAATAATTGTCACAATTGCTTCAGCATTGACTATTCCCAAGTGAGCTATGCCCATATGCAAGGGGCCTTAAGCAAATACCTTGCAAAACTTGTATCCAAAAGGTGTTGACCAAATTGTTGTATTAACAGCTTCTTTCTTGAGGTCCATTTTATAACATCTATATACAGCATGTTTTCAAGGAGGTACAAGTTGAGTATGTAAAAGCACCATTAGCAGGATCTAAAAACTTGTTACTACATTTTGCTTGTCCACTTTTTCTTATTGATAGTTGGCTGTCTCTGTCCAATTCCTTATTGATGATCCATTGATATGTTAATAGAACAAGAATACTACAAAAATGTGCATAGTATACTTGTAGATTGTCTAGGTGAGCATTGGATTCTTAGACATTGGATGAGAAAGCAAGGTAGGTGTTCATGTTCAGTTGACTAGTTTTATTGTGTGCTTTTTCAAAGAATGAGCTTATTGTAACCTTTTTTTGCCGTATCCATTGCTAGTGATGATAAAAGTAAGAAATGGATTTTGGGCAAGATACTGACAAGGCTTGGGCACCTTTGCTCTAGCAACTTTTGTTGCTCATATTACTACTATTTTTTTTCTTTCCTCTTACTTTCCTTGGTGTTTCCTCGATTGGTGAGATTCAGAAGAAGTTTGCTAGTGTTTCGAATAGGATGAATCTATAGCATTTGCTATGCTCTAATAGCTACCGTTGTCCTTGCTTATGAAATGATTGGTATAAAGGAACCTAATTAAATGGTACATTCATAGGCTATCTCAATGTTATTTAATACGTATATGAAGGATTTGATGATGATTTGTATACCCAGCCATTTACCTAATGACATAGCCTAAATGTATATTTTTACTGTGCCTCCTAGGTTGGCACGTGCAGTAGCATATCTCCTAGGGTCGAACATGTGACTTTCAAATCACAAGCCACATGCTCTAAACAAGTGAGATATGGTTCATTGACTCAAATCAATTTCTTAGTAATGATATATGTTATGTTACCTTATGTGTGTTGACTAACTTGAATCTTACTAGTGATGAGAGAAACATTTACAATACAGAGTATACAAGCAAAGGTAACTAGAACATAGCAAATATCGATGATAGAGAGAACATCTCTTCAAGTTTTATTTCCAAGACATCTAGGCCTTTTGCCAACATCTTTTATACATCTAGTCTTACCAAAAGCAGCAAAGCAGTGGAGTCAAAAGCAATAGGCCTTGTATTTGGATTGATATCATATATACCCATAGACACCATTGTTATAGTCCCCAATAGCAATCCGATGAATAAGTATGAATAAGTCACCTATTTCCCAGCCAAGGGAAGCAACAATAGCCAAGATAGAGCTGGATGTGCTGTGAGGAACTCTCATAGCTATTTGAGGCCATATCTACATAGAATTGTAAAACCACCGAATTGTAATCCCCAAAGAGATTGATGGAAAGATTGCGAATTATGATGATTGTGATGTACGTGTGTTGAAGATCCCAAATATGTAACCTTTGAATATTTTTTAGCTACAAATTGAAAGTGAGCCAGCCACAACAATAGATGCTGCATTGTTTACCAAAATGCAGTAGTTGACCTTGTTCATTTACCAAGAGTAGCACAATATAATAGCATTCCAAGTTGATAGCGAAGGAGATATTAGTTTAATTTCCAATAGCACAGTCCTCCCTAGTCTTGCATATCATACACACCACCCATACGCATATACATACATCAAGAAAAGAAAACATACCTACATCATAAACCTTAATGTGTGGTGGATAGGTTAGAAGTAGTAGCAACACAGGAGTGTGTGCTAAGCACAGGCATATTAATTCACTTAACGTTACCGTACTTATTCAAACTACTAATTCATTTTGTCATTAATGTGCCAATCACTCCATGCATCTGGTGAACAAAACAATAGTAAAGTCGAGGCTATAGGCTATTATGTTAGTGTGATCTTCCTTTTTTTTGTGGGCAAGGACCCTCTCTCCTGTGAAATCTCAGTACAAATGGTATAAGGCTAACTTATCAAGCATAGAGTGAGATCGGGTGATTGATGTCTTACGATAGGGTCCAACTAACGTATACTAATTAAGAATGTGAAAGCACAAATTAGCTTTTGTGTGCGTATACTCTTGACCCTAACAGAAAGTGACTTTAGTGCAACATTACGTGCCTGAAGTTACTTATTACGTTCAGAGAGTAAACCGAAAATGAAGGAGTAAATTCACAAATCCATGTCAACTTCATGCACCAGAGTGAGCTTTGTCTGATTACTTAGGCTAGCATAATCAATGAATGAAGCGACTTGTATAGCTACAATTCAGGGTGCTAGAGGTTTCATCTACCTGTCTTTTTCTTGCTGGGAACAGTGCATATTACTATGTCACATAGCTATCAGTGCATATAATTCCGCTATTGAATTAAGTAATGACCTGGTCTATTGTCTATTATGTCGATAATCATGCATTTGTTCAATAATAGAAACTTCATTTTGAATCATAATAGAAACTTCCAACACTCCTAATGCAATCCAAGTTCCATACACTCTTAATGACCTATGATCTAAACCTTGACCCAAGTCTAGCAAAAAAGGAAAGATTAATCAATCTAAACATGTTAGATAAAAATTGGTTAGCAGCTCTATCCATGCATGAGGTAAATAAGGCATTCAACAAGCAATGTCATGCCCTTAGAATTAGGAAAGTAAAACTTCAATTAGGAGATAAGGTTCTTTACTAGAACCCGACACATGTACCCTAAAAGACAAAGTTCCAAACATTGTGGAAGGGACCTTATATAATTGATCAAACCTTTTCCTCTAGGGCCATGTTGATCTACAAACCTGATAGCCCAAATAAAAAGTAGTTGGTCAACATCCAACAAGTGAAGCCTTTCCTCGAACCAAGATAAGCTAGTGTAAGTGTCACCTCAACAAATGGACAACCATGTTCTATTTTTTGTATCTCCTCAACTCAATCATGGGGAAGAAGGCCATTCATGCTAACCATCAAATTGACCTCTCAGTTTTTCTACCTTTTTTTTCACGTTTTTGATTTTACAAATTTTCTATTTTTAAATTTTTCTCATTTTGCACCATCTTTAGTACCTTTAAACCTTCTTGACTATTTTACATTTTCTTATATATTTTACTTTGTTTTGTTTTACTTAAGTGTGGTATTTTCTCATTTTTTCTAGTAAATTTTCTTTATTATCATAGGACAATGTTGCTGTTGCTATTTACTAATGATGATTTGTGCTTAATGAGTGATTGTCGATGTTTGGTTTCTATTTTTGAATTTTGATGTCTGATGACTTTAACATGATTTATTTTTCATGGAATAGTTGTGAATCCACATCATCCATCTATCCAATGAAGTCTATGGTTTTTCTTATTCTAGGAATTTGAGGTCCCTTTTCATTAAAAAAAAACTTTTAATTAATCGTTGATCTTGGTAATTCCAGAATTAGGAAGGATTCAAAGGTTTGTAAAGGGTGTGACTTCAAGGGGACTCATTACTCTTTGTACTCTTCTACTTGTTTGAGTGCTTGAACAAAATGTTGGAAGTTTCTATTATTGAACAAAATGTTGGAAGTTTGCTCCAACATTTTAAGAATGGTGTATGGTGCAAGTGAATCCAAGAAATTGGCTCTGATACCAGTTGGGGGTGTAACCCAGGGTTTCGTTGATTCAGGGTTACGATTCATGAAATGACTGAATAGGGCTTCATTTACGTGAGCATGATAGGTTGATGGAGAGGGAAAGGAAGTATAAAATGGAGGTGATTTGGGTGAGGATATAGCGGAATACGAACAAGATGGATGTTCTATTTCAGGAGTATTGGGCGGAGGTGTTGTCATGGCTATGGCGATGGTGATAATATAGCTATAGACAGGGAAAAATAAAAATCACAACACGATCGCAGAAATCTAGAACTTGAGCACTTTCACGAGCGGTGCCGCATAGCATATCGAAAGCTTACAGACTAAACTGTTGCTCAAAAACTCTAATGGAGACGCCGCATAGCGTATGCATCAGAGGATCTACTTCACTTAAGAAGTAACCCGTTCTCATCATGAGACTGCACTAACAGAGTTTGTATCACACAAACCAACTGTAAAATTTATTCCTTCAAACTGCGATGATTTACAATGGCATAGCAATAGCTATATATAGGAGCAAACCAGGGATGAGTGCTTGATTTAGATAAGAATGAGCAACATTATTGAAGTGGACACACATCACTACTTACGTCACACATTGCATTATTGCACTCTATTATGCTAGGTCAGAGCTTATAGAGCTTTTAGGATGGCTCTATGTACACTACACATTTTTGTCTTGGAGCGTTGACATTCTGCATAGAGGCGAAGGAGTCGCGCCATATCTTCAAGTAGGCTGGGTGGCGACGTAGGATCTTGAGCATCCTCATCTTCTAGCAAGGGCAGTCGTTCAACTTAAACCTCATTTTGATAGATGGTGACTTCTTCGTACAGGTTGATGCGTTGAAATGTGTTGCAAAGGGTTGGCTCCCATCCATTCCATTATAGCAAGTTGTTGAAATAATTGCGGGCGAATTGATTTGAGAACAGCTGGCGACGTATGAGCAATACGTTATCAAGGACGGCTTTGTCTTGTAGATGACGAAGAATCCTTGGCTCAAGTCTGGTCCACTTTAAATTATTGACAATACAATCAATACGGCCAGCCATATTGATAAACAAATCAATATTTGGATACAGCCTGGAGATGCTGCTTGTTGACTCCTGTGGGAATAACATTGTCACATTTCTACACCATGCTACACGATTTTCTAGATTTTCTAGAGGCCATTGCTTCCATTCTTCATCCGTTGAATCTCCTGAACTTGAACCTGCAGCTCTTGTTCCTCGTAGCATAAAACATTTCATTTCACGGGTTAATGCATCAGGTAAAGCATTCATGGTGGAAGAAACTTGTTGAACTGAAAAATCATATTGAGACAATAAAAACTACCACCAAGCGAATCTCTGTAACTTAGGAGACGCTGTAATCTTCCTTTTCATTAATGTGGCTAAATTGCTTGAATCTGTCCTCGGGATGAATGTTTCTCCAATAAGATACACATGAAATTTTTCTAGTCCTTTTATTGCTGCAAGGATTTCTTTCTCCGCGGGCCAGTAGTTTAATTCATTACTAGCAAAACAACCGGATGCATATGCACAAACTGCTTCAGTTTCTTCTATCTTTCCAACCTTTAATAGAACTGCTCCCCAAACGTCATAGCTTGCATCTGTATTGAGGATGAATGGTCCTTCCCAAATAGGCTCTAATGGCGGCAATTTCTGACTTATTTTCTTTAGTTCTTGAACTTCTTTAGTTGCTGCTGATGTCCATTGAAATGGAGCTGAATTTTTGCATTTTCTCAAAGCAACTGTTTTATCGGACAAATGACTGACATACCTTGAGATGTAGTTTACACAACCTAAAAACCTCATGCATTGTTTCTTAGATTCAAGTTGGTCTGGAAATTTCTCTATTTTTTTTAATACACGTGGCTGCATCACAATCTTTCCTTCTTCCATTGAAACACCTAATAATTCAATTTTTGTGCAACATACCTGAAATTTTTGAGGTGCTTCTGAAAATCCTATTCCATGTTCCATGCATAGGTTTGCAAAAATCTTCAAATGCTCATAGTGCTCTGCTATAGATGTTGAAAAGATCAGGAAATCATCTATGTAGTTTGCTATAAAATCTTTATATTGACCAAAGATTTTATCCATACGGCACTGAAATTGAGCTGGAGCATTCTTTAACCCAAATGGCATGACTAGCCATTCATACAATCCTCCGGGTGTTATGAATGCCGTTTTGTGTACATCTTCTTCTACAATTTTTATCTGGTGGTAGCCACTCTTACAGTCAAACTTACTGAAGATCTTTTTTGCTGCTACTCGTTGAATAAGTTCTTCCTTATCCAGCAAAGGCCACTTGATGTCAATAGTAATTGCATTAAGGGGTATATAGTTGATAACCATGCGAGCCTTTCCTCTCTTAACTTCTGCATGATTTCTCACTATAAAGCATGCACAGGCATAATTTGACATTGATGGTCTGATCAATTGCTTTTCAAGAAATTCAGAAATCTGCATACTAACCTCTTCTTCATCTTGCCTTCGCATCTGGATTGCCTTTGATTGGACCGGTATACTGTGTATTGTTGGGATGTAGGCTTTTTAGGACTGTCTTTGGAACAAAACTGTAAAGGGTGTTCACAACAACATTGTTTTAACATTGCTGTTACTTCTTCAATCTTTTCATGTTCCAATTGAAAACTGAATTGGATCATTTTTTGTGCAATCTTGTATTTCCTTCTGGCTTCATCTTTGCTACTGATGTTGTTCAGAATCTCCTTCAGACTAGGATTTTCTGTCTGAAATATATTTGCACTTTTTGATTGCTCAAATTGAGGCTTGCTGAGTTCTGGGGGGATTCTTGGAACTGTAACCTTTCTGCCTTGAATTGAAAGAACTAAAAATTCCTTACCAATGGTGTATAGTGCAAGTGAATCCAAGAAATTGGCTCCCAGACCTACATCATATCCACTATTGTTTATTTGCACAAAATTTGTTTCTCCTGCCAGAGTATTTTCAATTTTCAGGGGCACATTGAGCGCAAATTTTGAGAGATGCCGGATTCCATTCATTGTTTCAATCTTGAATGGTCTTGTAGCATTTACCCAGTTATTTAAAACTTTTTCATGGGCAAAATTCAATGTTGCTCCTGTATCTAGAAAAGTATTATACTTTTTCCACTTTACATGTCCATTGATAGCTAGCCTAATTGGAATGATGATTATGCATACCGTTGTTACGGTTTGCTTGATTTGGTGCAGGATTGATGTTGGATGTTGGCAACTCTTCTCTGGCTCCACGAGGTGGCTTATTGAGATCAATTAATGGCTTAAATGATCTAGCCTTCTTATGATTGCATAAAGTAATAAGAAACTTTGTAGGTACCTTTGATTGAATTGCCTTACTGCTGCTTTCGTCTGAAGTAGGGCTCTTTTCTTCTGAGATGTGTTTTTGTGGTTCATTGAAATTGGTATTTTCTTCATCTCCAAAGACGCCACTGGTTTCACCTTCAAAGACTTGTGAAAATGGGTTGATTCCACTTTCTGCTGTTGAAGTTGAAAAGCTTTCTATTTCTGACTCGTCAGATTGTTGATCTTGATATTGATCTTGATCTTCTGGTACTACTGAAGCTGAAGCTGCTGAGTCTGATTCTTTTGTATATTCTTGCTCAAGAAATGCATTTATTTCTGAATCATGTTCCCATGATTTTGTTGTTCTTACCATTTTTAAGGCGGCTGCATCTGTAGGTTCTGGTTCATCATCTTCATCTTCATCTTCGAGATATTCAATTCTGTAGATTTTTTCTCCATCAGTTAAGGACTGAAGGAAGTCTTCTTCTGATTCAATGGGTTCCCATTCTTGTCCAAATTCTGCAAAAAATGCCTTTACCTTCTGAGGAGGCTTCTTCTTAGGGCACTCATAAGCATAATGTCCTTTTTCTTTACATCTATAACAACACACATTGTTTTTGCTGGTACTTTTCTTTAACTTGATGAATCGATGTCTTCTAAATTGCTTTGGTCTTGATTTAGCTGGAAATCTTCTAAACTTTGGCCTGCTATATTTTTTTTGATGTTTTTTCTTCTTTTTGAATGTTTTTGGACGGTAATCTACTCCGTCGATATTATTACAAATATTTGCATTAGGAATTATTTTCCTAAGGCTTACATCATAACAAGCTTTTTGTAGCTCTTGTCTAACAAGATGAATTACATCTACAAAATATTGATAAGAAATATTTATATCTCTATTGAAAGCATTATGAATAACAAGTTGTTCCAACTTACTAGGCAAAGAGCCGAGATACAGATGATTTGTAAGGGGATCTCTGTGCAAGGCCAGGCGATATACTTCTTTTTCACATTTTGCGCTGTATTCTTCAAAATCTTCTAGTCGATGTAGCTTCTTCTGGCTCAACATCATCTTGTCACTCATAGTAAGATAGTTAGTCTGTTTTATTGAAAATTCTGTAGAAAGAGTGGTATACAGACCTTCATATCCACTTCTTCATATCCACTTGCTACAACTTTATTTTTTGCTTCATTAGTTGAATTGTCCCACCAATACCTTATTTTGCCTGAAGTTCTTCTCATACCTATCCTGATTCCGGTGTCCATATCTGCTTGCGCTGCTGTAGCTGCTATCATCAAATGCTCTACCCAATTTTTCAGAGTGTGCATTATTTTTCTTGGAGGAGTGTAGTCGATGTTGATTAGTGGCATTGCAGTTGGATTCAATTCCTGATATGCCATGAATCCAGGTGGAATTCTCTGCAACTTGAGAGGGTATGACATCATAATTTATCCTTGATACCCTTTTTTGTCTGAATCTGATGATTTTGTTGATTTTGCTGATTTGGGAGACACAGGTTGCTTCAACTTCTTTTCTTCTTGAAGCTTCTGTAGTTTTGCATTTAGTTGAGTTGGTTCTCAACCATATTTCTTTGGATCTTTTTCTTTAACTTCATGAGCAGCTAATTTTCTCTAACATTTTAACTTCTTTTAAAAATGTCCCTTTTCTATCCTTCTTTTTTCTCCTATGATCTTTTACCATGTGTTCATAATGTTCTACATGTTCCCAAACTTCTTGCAATTTTTCTTCTATCTGATTCATATTGTGGCTACAATAACTTGTTTAGTGACACAAATAGTTTAGTTGTCTAATTTCCTCCTTTTGATTTTGACTGTCTTCAATATTATGTTCCAAAATATAGCTACAATCAGCTCTAGTTTCTGGCTGCCTATCTTCTGAGATAGTGGTATGATAAGATGCCTTTGGCGGCCATTTTCCTCCCTGATGTAATCTTTTTCCTTTTACTTCTTTAACAGCTTGCATCATAAATAATGAACCTTTAGGATCTATATTGTTACTACCTCTACTACTACTTGCACTGCTACTTGGTCTTTCATCATATCTAACAGACAGTAAAACAGGTGGTAAAGAAGCTAAATCTATAACTGCGGTTCTTCCAAACTGCTGGATAGGATATTTACTAAATCTTCGTTTAATTTTTGGATTTTTCTGAAATTCTTGGTCTTTTAAAAACTTTTGTATTCTTGGAAATCCCTGTACATAACTATTTGCTTCAATTGATCTACCACAAGCTAATAAATGTTGACTGCCAACAGGAAACTTTACTCCCCACTTAAGCTTATGATTCATAAAGACAGTGTTTGTTAACTGAAAGGTACTTCTAGCGCCGATCGCTGCATAAACACTACCGGGTAATAACTTGACTCCATGAATCTCCACACAAAGCAGTAAAGTTGAAGTAATGTGTTCATCATTTAAAGACAATTGAAAATTTGGCTGGACTGAACATATTGCATCTGCATTTAATATTCCCTTGAATTGACATATCTTAGATAACTCCCAGACTATTTTCGGATCATCATCAAACCCATTCCCAATGATTCTACTATCTAGTAATGTAACTAGAAATTCTGCATTGAGATCATAATTGAATTTCGGACTTACTATTATGTCGATTTGCCCGAGATGCACATAGTGATGATTCTCGCTCTTCCACTTGTTGACTTCTTCTTCTGTGAAGAATGGTAGAAAGACTGGTCTGATGCCGTTACCCTTTATGTCAAGAATTGCTTTAGATTGCTTCACGGATGTTGTCAGCCGATGATTGAACAAATATGTAAAGTTGTAGATAGCCTTCTTGGTAATTTCTGGAAATTCTATCTTTCCATCTTCAGTAACAAAGGATTTCTTGCTAAGCAAAGCTTTATGAAAAGGTATAACTGCCTTTTCATCTTCAGTGAGCTCAGTCTTATCTACATCTTGCATTGTAGACTTCATCATGAAAGCTCTATGCGTTTCCCAATCTATATCATCTAGATATTCATCATAAATTGCATCAGCTTGCTCTCCTTGTTCCCATCTATATCAAGTGGCATTTTCTTCTTGTTGATAAGGACCTGGAGCTTCATATTCCATAGGGGTAGAAGTCCATTGGCTTGGATTTTCTACTCTTCCATTATTTTCTTGAATGTCCATATATAACTGATCAGCTTTTGTTAACTCTCCTTCTAATTTGCCTGGTGCACTTCTTGGCCTTTTTCTGACAAGAACAAAATCATCCAGAGTAGCATTTGTCTTTCCAAGGCGTTCTAGCGCTGGCGTTGAACTATATATGAGTCCCATGAGATGATAGTATTGATTTGTAATAGCTTTCTCTCATCAGCACTTTTAGATGCGATCTTTGCTAATTCATTGGCAAATTCGAGTTGGGGTACAGTAGGAGGGGAACAAAAGGTTTGGTTCTGGTTTACTATTGCTTCTACACAGGCAACATGAAAATAGAAATTCATGCATTGAGATCATAATTGAAACATTTGGTTCTGGTTACATTAGGAGTAATGTAACTAGAAATTCTGCATTGAGATCATAATTGAATTTCGGACTTACTATTATGTTGATTTTAGAATCATTGGGAATGGGTTTGATGATGATCCGGAAACAGTCTGGGAGTTATCTAAGATATGTCAGTTCAAGGGAATATTAAATGCAGATGCAATATGTTCAGTCTAGCCAAATTTTCAATTGTCTTTAAATGATGAACACATTACTTCAACTTTACTGCTTTGTGTGGAGATTCATGGAGTCAAGTTATTACCCGGTAGTGTTTATGCAGCGATCGGCGCTAGAAGTACCTTTCAGTTAACAAACACTGTCTTTATGAATCATAAGCTTAAGTGGGGAGTAAAGTTTCCTGTTGGCAGTCAACATTTATTAGCTTGTGGTAGATCAATTGAAGCAAATGGTTATGTACAGGGATTTCCAAGAATACAAAAGTTTTTAAAAGACCAAGAATTTCAGAAAAATCCAAAAATTAAACGAAGATTTAGTAAATATCCTATCCAACAGTTTGGAAGAACCGCAGTTATAGATTTAGCTTCTTTACCACCTGATTTACTGTCTGTTAGATATGATGAAAGACCAAGTAGCAGTGCAAGTAGTAGTAGAGGTAGTAACAATATAGATCCTAAAGGTTCATTATTTATGATGCAAGCTGTCAGAGAAATAAAATGAAAAAGATTACATCAGAGAGGAAAATGGCCGCCAAAGGCATCCTATCATACCACTATCTCAGAAGATAGGCAGCCAGAAACTAGAGCTGATTGTAGCTATATTTTGGAACATAATATTGAAGATAGTCAAAATCAAAAGGAGGAAATTAGACAGTTAAACTATTTGTGTCACTGGACAAGTTATTGTAGCCACAATATAAATCAGATAGAAGAAAAATTGCAAGAAGTTTGGGAACATGTAGAACATTATGAACACATGGTAAAAGATCATAGGAGAAAAAAGAAGGATAGAAAAGGGACATTTTTAAAAGAAGTTCAAATTTTAGAGAAAAAATTAGCTGCTCATGAAGTTAAAGAAAAAGATCCAAAGAAATATGGTTGGGAACCAACTCAACTAAGTGCAAAACTACAGAAGCTTCAAGAAGAAAAGAAGTTGAAGCAACCTGTGTCTCCCAAATCAGCAAAATCAACAGAATCATCAGATTCAGACAAAAAAGGGTGTCAAGGACAAATTATGATGTCATACCCTCTCAAGTTGCAGAGAATTCCACATGGATTCATGGCATATCAGGAATTGAATCCGATAGCAGTGCCACTAATCAACATCGACTACACTCCTCCAAGAGAAATAATGCACACTCTGAAAAATTGGGTAGAGTATTTAATGATCGCACCTACAGCAGCGCAAGCAGATATGGACACCGGAATCAGGATAGGTATGAGAAGAACTTCAGACAAAATAAGGTATTGGTGGGACAATTCAACTGATGAAGCAAAAAATCAAGTTGTAGCAAGCGGATATGAAGGTATGTATACCACTCTTTCTACAGAATTTTTAATAGAACAGACTAACTATCTTACTATGAGTGACAAGATGATGTTGAGCTAGAAGAAGCTACATCGACTAGAAGATTTTGAAGAATACAGCGCAAAATATGGAAAAGAAGTATATCGCCTGGCCTTGCACAGAGATTCTCTTACAAATCATCGGTATCTCGGCTCTCTGCCTAGTAAGTTGGGACAACTTGTTATTCATAATGCATTGAATAGAGATATAAATATTTTTTATCAATATTTTGTAGATGTAGTTCATCTTGTTAGACAAGAGCTACAAAAAGCTTGTTATGATGTAAGCCTTAGGAAAATAATTCCTAATGCAAATATTTGTAATAATATCGACGGAGTAGATTACCGTCCAAAAACATTCAAAAAGAAGAAAAAACATCAAAAAAAATATAGCAGGCCAAAGTTTAGAAGATTTCCAGCTAAATCAAGACCGAAGCAATTTAGAAGACATCGATTCATCAAGCGAAAGAAAAGTACCAGCAAAAACAATGTGTGTTGTTATAGATGTAAAGAAAAAGGACACTATGCTTATGAGTGCCCTAAGAAGAAGCCTCCTCAGAAGGTAAAGACATTTTTTGCAGAATTTGGACAAGAATGGAAACCCATTGAATCAGAAGAAGACTTCCTTCAGTCCTTAGTTAATGGAGAAAAGATCTACAGAATTGAATATCTCGAAGATGAAGATGAAGATGATGAACCAGAACCTACAGATGCAGCTGCCTTAAAAATGGTAAGAACAGCAGAATCATGGGAAGATGATTCAGAAATAAATGCATTTCTTTAGCAAGAATATATAGAAGAATCAGACTCAGCAGCTTCAGCTTCAATAGTACAAGAAGATCAAGATTAGTATCAAGATCAACAATTTGACGAGTTGGAAACAGAAAGCTTTTTAGCTTCAACAGCAGAAAGTGGAATCAACCCATTTTCACAAGTCTTTGAAGGTGAAACCAGTGGCGTCTTTGGAGATGAAGAAAATACTAGTTTCAATGAACCACAAAAACACATCTCAGAAGAAGAGAGCCCTACTTCAGACGAAGGCAGCAGTAAGGCAATTCAGTCAAAGGTACCTACAAAGTTTCTTATTACTCCATTCAATCATAAGAAGGCTAGAGCATTTAAGCCATTAATTGATCTCAATAAGGCACCTCGTGGAGCCAGCGAAGAGTTGCCAACATCAATCCTGCACCAAATCAAGAAGACCGTAACAACGGTATGCATAATCATCATTCCAATTAGGCTAGCTATCAATGGACATGCAAAGTGGAAAAAGTATAATGCTTTTCTAGATACAGGAGCAACATTGAATTTTGCCTATGAAAAAGTTTTAAATAACTGGGTAAATGCTACAAGACCATTCAAGATTGAAACAATGAATGGAATTCGGCATCTCTCAAAATTTGCGCTCAATGTGCCCCTGAAGATTGAAAATACTCTGGCAGGAGAAACAAATTTTGTGCAGATAAACAATAGTGGATATGATGTAGGTCTGGGAGCCAATTTCTTGGATTCACTTGCACCATACACCATTGGTAAGGAATTTTTAGTTCTTTCAATTCAAGGCAGAAAGGTTACAGTTCCAAGAATCCCCCCAGAACTTAGCAAGCCTCAATTTGAGCAATCAAAAAGTGCAAATATATTTTAGACAGAAAATCGTAGTCTGAAGGAGATTCTGAACAACATCAGTAGCAAATATGAAGCTAGAAGGAAATACAAGACTGCACAAAAAATGATCCAATTCAGTTTTCAATTGGAATATGAAAAGATTGAAGAAGTAACAGCAATGTTAAAACAATGCTACTGTGAGCACCCTTTACAGTTTTGGTCCAAAGACAATCCTAAAGCCTACATCGCAACAGTACACAGTATACCGGTCCAATCAAAGGCAATCCAGATGCGAAGGCAAGATGAAGAAGAGGTTAGTATGCAGATTTCTGAATTTCTTAAGAAGCAATTGATCAGACCATCAATGTCAAATTATGCCTGTGCATGCTTCATAGTGAGAAATCATGCAGAAGTTAAGAGAGGAAAGGCTCGCATGGTTATCAACTATATACCCCTTAATGCAGTTACTATTGACATCAAGTGGCCTTTGCCGAATAAGGAAGAACTTATTCAACGAGTAGCAGCAAAAAAGATCTTCAGCAAGTTTGACTATAAGAGTGGCTACCACCAGATAAAAATTGTAGAAGAAGATGTAAACAAAACGACATTTATAACACCCGGAGGATTGTATGAATGACTAGTCATGCCATTTGGGTTAAAGAACGCTTCAGCTCAATTTCAGTGCCGTATGGATAAAATCTTTGGTCAGTATAAAGATTTTATAGCAAACTACATAGATGATTTCCTGATCTTTTCAACATCTATAGCAGAGCACTATGAGCATTTGAAGATTTTTGCAAACATGTGCATGGAACATGGAATAGGATTTTCAGGAGCACTTCAGAAATTTCAGGTATGTTGCACAAAAATTGAATTCTTAGGTGTTTCAATGGAAGAAGGAAAGATTCTGATGCAGCCACATGTATTAGAAAAAATAGAGAAATTTCCAGACCAACATGAATCTAAGGAACAATGCATGAGGTTTTTAGGTTGTGTAAACTACATCTCAAGGCATGTCAGTCATTTGTCCGATAAAACAGTTGCTTTGAGAAAATGCAAAAATTCAGCTCCATTTCAATGGACATCAGCAGCAACTAAAGAAGTTCAACAACTAAAGAAAATAAGTCAGAAATTGCCGCCATTAGAGCCTATTTGGGAAGGACCATTCATCCTCAATACAGATGCAAGCTATGACGTTTGGGGAGCAGTTCTATTAAAGGTTGGAAAGATAGAAGAAACTGAAGCAGTTTGTGCATATGCATCCGGTTGTTTTGCTAGTAATGAATTAAACTACTGGCCCACGGAGAAAGAAATCCTTGCAGTAATAAAAGGACTAGAAAAATTTCATGTGTATCTTATTGGAGAAACATTCATCCTGAGGACAGATTCAAGCAATTTAGCCACATTAATGAAAAGGAAGATTACAGCGTCTCCTAAGTTACAGAGATTCGCTTGGTGGTAGTTTTTATATTCTTAGTATGATTTTTCAGTTCAACAAGTTTCTTCCACCATGAATGCTTTACCTGATGCATTAACCCGTGAAATGAAATGTTTTATGCTACGAGGAACAAGAGCTGCAGGTTCAAGTTCAGGAGATTTAGCGGATGAAGAATGGAAGCAATGGCCTCTAGAAAATCTAGAAAATCGTGTAGCATGGTGTAGAAATGTGACAATGTTATTCCCACAGGAGTCAACAAGCAGCATCTCCAGGCTGTATCCAAATATTGATTTGTTTATCAATATGGCTGGCCGTATTAATTGTATTGTCAATAATTTAAAGTGGACCAGACTCGAGTCAAGGATTCTTCGCCATCTACAAGACAGAGCTGTCCTCAATAATGTATTGCTCATACGTCGCCAACTGTTCTCAAATTAATTCGCCCGCAATTATTTCAACAACTTGCTACAATGGAATGGATGGGAGCCAGCCCTTTGCAACACATTTCAACGCATCAACCTGTACAAAGAAGTCACCATCTATCAAAATGAGGTTAAAGTTGAACGACCGCCCTTGCTAGAAGATGAGGATGCTCAAGATCCTACGTCGTCACCCAACCTACTTGAAGATATGGCGTGACTCATTCGCCTCTGTGCAGAATGTCAACGCTCCAGGACAAAAATGTGTAGCGTACATAGAGCCATCCTAAAAGCTCTATAAGCTTTGATCTAGCATAATAATAGAGTGCAATAATGTAATGTGTGACGTAAGTAGTGATGTGTGTCCACTCCAATAATGTTGCTCATTCTTATCTGAATCAAGCACTCATCCCCGGTTTGCTCCTATATATAGCTATTGCTATGCCATTGTAAATCATCGCAGTTTGAAGGAATAAACTTTGCAGTTGGTTTGTGTGATACAAACTCTGTTAGTGCAGTCTCATGATGAGAACTGGTTACTTCTTAAGTGAAGTAGATCCTCTGATGCATATGCTATGCGGCGTCTCTATTAGAGTTTTTGAGCAACAGTTTAGTCTGTAAGCTTTCGATGTGCTATGCGGCACCGCTCGTGAAAGTGCTCAAGTTCTAGATTTCTGCGATCGTGTTGTGATTTTCATTTTTCCCTGTCTATAGCTATATTATCACCATCGCCATAGCCATGACAACACCTCCGCCCAATACTCCTGAAATAGAACATCCATCTTGTTCGTATTCCGCTATATCCTCACCCAAATCACCTCTGTTTTATACTTCATTTCCCTCTCCATCCACCTATCATGCTCGCGTAAATGAAGCCCTATTCAGTCATTTCATGAATCATAACCCTGAATCAGCAGAACCCTAGGTTACACCCCCAACTGGTATCATTTCTTGCTAGTGGATGGAACTCACAGTAACGTCAACATATCTCAAAGTGGTGTTGCCTATTGATAGCTAGTAACCAACTTCTGGCTCATTAATCACACCTGGGCCTCATAGGTGTTGAGATCAGCCATACTGGCCATTGCTAGGTGCTTTTCAAAGCCTGATTGGTAGTAGCCCTTTACTACCCTTTGCCCTGGCATTGGACACAAGAGAGCTGCTCCTTGATTGAGGCTATCACAATGGTAGGAGTACTGAATGTTTTGTTACGTTTCAGGAGCTGCGCCTGATGGTGGTTCATGACCTTCTCTTGAAATCATTGATGTTATCATTGCGAACAGGACAAATGGACATTGACCTTTGGTCTGTGGATTTATAGTCTTATGCAGTATAGCTGTGTACTTTTTTGCAATTTCCGTCATACATTTTTCATTCTTCTGAAGTGTTTTGATATTAAGATTTGCTAGTTGCAATCTTATTTTATTAATATAATCTCTTTTTACTTGTTTCTCCAAAAAAAAGAAAAAAGGCTAGTTGAATCCTTTATTAGCTAATTTGCTGATGTCTAAATTTATGTAGCTAATGGATTCTTATCTATGTAATTTAACGATTTTTGCAGATTGTGAAAACTGAAGGACCGCAGGCACTTTATAAAGGGTTGGTACTTAGTTTTTAGAAGCATGTGTACATGTTCTGATGGACTATGGTTTCAGACTTTGGCGATGCAACCACAATTAGTCATACGTCCTTGGAATACAAAATGACATATTTACTTTCATTTAAAATACAAGTTATATTTCCATTAGCTTTCAGTTAGTCTAGTTTCACTACTTTTCACCATTTTCAACTGTAAAGTCTTTGTTCTTGTAAAGTCCGCTGTGCAATGCTCATAATCTAGAAAGTATTAGGAATTAGCAAGCTTTCATGTGTGTTTTTATTTTATTAAAGACAGATTTCTGTTTAAACTTATGAATACGTTTGAATTGATTTTCTGAAAATGGGTAACAGGAGCACCGCCCTTTTTGCTCGATTGGGTCCTCAAACTGCCATAACTTTTATTGTTTACGAGAAGGCACGAGCTTTGGTTGGAATGAAAGCTTTGTAATTTTCTTTTGAATATCAGCTATTTGAAAAGAGAAGAAGTTCACTTGTTGAATGCATGGGCAGCTACCATGATAAGGTGATGGCCCTTTTACATTCTTCTTCCTTTTTGTTTTATGTTTTGGCAGAAGCCTGATAAACATAACCAATAAAAATACAGATATGGAGTTGCTGGAATTCAGGCTAACAGGATTTGGCTTTATTGTTATATTCCTTCGAAATGAATTGTCATCCCTTTTAGTACACATTGTGATACGGTCTAAAATTTATGGCTCCTCCTTTTAGGGCCTCGCCTCAGACTTAATAAGTTTTTTCAGAGCTTCCTCCATTTCAAAATTAGACTGATTTTTTTTTTTTTGCTATTGCATTCATGTGTGACCTTTTTTCCCTTTTTTGGGGACCCTGATTTAATTTCTAAAGCCGGATTAAGCTGGCTGTAAATCCAATGCAGTGATTAACTCTTTTTATTTTTCATTTGAATCACCAGAACACTATGATTTTCTTCTTAAGAAGCTTCATTAAGATCTTTTACGATATCCAAAAATTTATTTTTACTTCATTGCACAATTCATAGAATATTTTAGAGATTCTACGTTATGCTCGAAGGGACTAACAGTTTCCTGTTTTTCCCCAAGTTTTTTTTAATTGGAACATAATGATATTTTATTATTTAATTTTTTTATTAAATTTAGAAATTATAATTAACCTAATTTTCTTAACTAGATAGAGTAGCTTAGCTATGTGGAGCTTGTGATGACTCTACCTTGCATGAGGAGGTTATACTTCTTCAAAATGGTGTTGGGCCATCAAAGGTGTGATTGAGGACATTTTTATGACTTTCATGTGTTGTGTGTGTTCATTTGTCCTGAAAGGGATTGTGGCACAATTTGTGTACGTATTTGACTTTGGCATTGGATGTGAAGGTCTGTTTCTTTATGTTCTTTTTGTGTGCAAATGATGTGCTTATCCTGCAAGGATTGCAATGGGATTTATTTATTTATTTATTTTTAAAATTAAAAATACACAAAATTATAAAATATAAAAATATGCAAAAATATGCATTTCCGTATTGTGTAACATCAGTTTCTTCTTTTGTGACATCTGTATTGTAACATTCTTTATTTATTGAATGCAATGACATGCAAGTAAACTTTGCAATTCACGTTTTTGTCTTCTTGAGTGTTTACAACTAGTTTGCTATATGTGCTATTAATATACCTCTTGTGGTTTCTGCCACGGCCTTTATCAATGGCTTGATGATATATATAGTCATAGTACCCCAAGAGCATTTCTCAAGTGATAAGCTTGTTTATTTGGATGTAAGGTTTCATGCCACTTGTATAGATTGGGGTATATCTATTCAAGGTTCTGATTCCAACAACTCCCTTACAATTACTAAATAAAGTTAAAAAAATCTAAACATTTTTTTGGTCTAAGAGGCTAACTACCAATTGGTTGCAACAAAAGCTAAACTTTGTTGAGCTAAATAAATAATTATAATCATAATGCTTAATTAAGAGATGAACTTTTTCATGGCTATGTATTTTGTGGTTGAGAGGCTAAGTATTAATTGGTTGGACTTGGTCATAGAAAGTAAATAATTATCATCATAGAAGATATATAATAATTTAGTTGAGATGGATGAATATTCATGTTTTGTTTTATCTTATAAGAGAGATTTTTTTAAGGGAAACATGATGATAATATATTAAAAAAACTACAAAAATTACATCAAGAAGTTTGAATTGACATTATTATCCAGGAAACCTGGAGAACAAAAAATTTAGATAGACAAACCCTAAGACTTCCAACCTACAACGTGAAAGCAAATTTCGTAATTCTATTTGGTGATTAGTTTGAAAGCAAGGCCTAATTCTTTTCCTACCACCCTTTCTTAGGATTGCTTGATTGTTCATATTATTAAGAGTTCATGAAGTGATGTATGGTTTTATCTTATTGGAGATAATGTACTTTGAAACTTTTTGTGGAACCTTTTGCTATGATGTAGAGTTTTTCATTTGCTTTGCCAAAAACTACATTTTGTCAATTTTAGTGCATCTTATTTAAAATGCATAATTTCTATTTGTATGGAACCTATAATTATATTTGTTTTGTTGGCATTGATTCTCATTCTTGTTTTATTTTAGAATTATTACTTTATCAAATATAGCTTAGAATTTTTCACTTAAGCTATAGATTCAAGCCAAATGTTTTTCAAGTAATAAAAGATTCACATATAGTTAATTTAATTTCAGGGTAGAATCCTTACTAATGTTTGCATACAATCATCTAATTCATTTAAAGATTTCAAGTAGCATGAGATTTGAAATTTTTAAAAATTACACTTTCTTTAATTGAAGGTTCAAGATGTCATCATTAGAAAAATACATTTCTATGCAAGATGCAAAGTTGTAACCAAGAACAATTTAACAGTAACTACATTTCAAGATATATAGCCAATTTGATACATTAAAAGAATTATAAATAGTTATAATGATTTCTCATGTATGATTTCTTCAAATCCTTGTTGATAAATCGTGTTTTTTACTGGCTACGATATTAGGGCACAAACTATGATGTCGAATATTTGATATCATGGACACGTGCAGGTTTATAAATATGACACTTAGGCACACAATTCGAACAACCAATTTCATTCCACGTTACTGAAACTTTTGCAATTTATTTTTGTAGCTTAGCGATAGAGTGTATGCTTACAATGTGGTGTGAAGTGATTGTATGGAGTCTTTATTCGAGCATCTTGTACTTGGACACAAGTGTGAATGGCAATAAAGATTGAGATTACTTTTTCACCATTGTAGCATCTACTTAGCTTTTTATTGTTTACTTAAAATAATGTTTACTATTTTCACTTAGTCTACTAATTAATATTTTCTTTGTTACTATCTACTTTTCCATGAACTTTACTTTCACTATTGTTAAGCAAAATGGATACGATTGATTTTGAGCGTAAAGTGTGATCATTTGGTAACCCAATAGTTTTATCGCTTGGTTCACCTAGTAGTGAAGTACTTGGTAATCCTAGTAACGATTACATAAATCCAAGATGTGTGTAGAGAGTCAAGAATGGATGTTCATCACTTAGGCTAGACTAGATTCATTTGCTGTTTACTTAGACTTAGAAACCACTTTCATTTACCTTAGGAGTGAGATGGCCCACACAACATCAATTATCATTTACCTCATTGTGAGTTAAACCATACACATTGATTTTACTAACTCATGTGGGAAGACAATGATCATGAACTTGAATCAATTACTTGTTTAATCACATTGCTTTGTCCACGGAATTCAATTGGGCTACATGTGAACACTCATAACTCGTATGGTTGCATGTTGGATTACTCCACTACTCATCATTGGCATCGTTGCTGAGGACAAGCCAATGTATACTTAATAATTGATTTTTTAGAGTTTGTTGTATTAGAAACCCAAAGTCAAACTCTTAATTTTTTAATAACTCCGAGCAGGTTACACACACTTAACCAACGTCTTAAATCGCAAACATGGCCTCAAACAAAGATACATCACTAGCTGCCAAAGAGATAAGGAGGAGCAATGACAGAATTAGCGATGGGGATGCGAATGCAAACAAGAATCCCTTATGCTCACATTGATCCTTATCATCCAAATTTTACTTTCATCTTCCATCATGATAGTCAAATGAAGTGGAGAGACATACAAGGCAACATTGTCTTGCCTCTAAAACATGCAGCATTCACCATGCTTCCAATTGCCTTAAGGGGAATGAATCTAAACCAAATCTAGGAAGGGTACCATGTGACTAAGCACATGACTAGGCCCTATGAACCCACAAAGGAGCAGATGAGGAGAGCTACTACCATGGAAATCAAACATGTACATAATAAAGGGAAGTAGGTCAACACTTTGTTGTCTTGGAGGAGCTTGATGGAGATGTGTTCATTGCTAAACAACTCCACCACAATCATGAATTCCACTCATAGACCCCTATCATTTGATTGGATGAACTTGTTAGAAACAAATCACACTTTGAACTAGTAGAGAAGCTCAAGTAGGAGGCAAAAGACTCAAGGTACAAGTGGGACTCAAGGCCAAGAGTTCCTGCTAGAGGCCACAAAGATGAACATTAGAGTCACCATAGGAGGACAAGTCGACACCATTCCCTACTACCTCATCTACATCCTCACGATCATCAGAAGACTTTGAAAGAAGGAGGTGAATGTACAAGGACCATGATAGGGAAGAAAGAAGAGCTCATGATTGCCATGACCATCATGACCATTATTCAAGACATTTTGATTCAAAAGATGAAGGATATGAATAGAGAAGACATGGAGATCATAGAGACCATGAGAGAGATGAGCACAAAAGGACACGTTGCTACAATAGAGCACACAAACTAGATTAAGATCATGAACCCCTAATGTAAACTCGCAACATGATTAATATTTAGGAAGTTGTTCACATCCCAACCAGGCACGTGAGGGATAGGCGAATCAAATGGCTAGACATGAACAACATGCAAAGATTTGAAGGTGGCTATAGTGTTGATCCACATTACCTTCAAGCTTTTCATGATGCCTACATCCTACAAAACATCGAAAATGATTGGCAAAAATTAAAGCTATTTCCCAGAACACTTGTGAAGGAGGTGGAGAGCTGGTACAGGTCACTGGAACCTAAATCAATTAGATGTTGGAGTACCATGCTCAAACTCTTCAATGATAGATATCAAACTTATTCATAAGTGTCCAACTTAAGAAAACAAATCTAGGGATGGAAGCAAGTGACTCATGAGACCCTTTGATGCAACAATGGGTAGATATTATTCACTGTTGCACAAATGCTCAAGCCACAGATTTTCACCAAGAAAATAGCTTGGGCATATTGTAGATGGGATGTGGAGCAAAACCATAGAGACTCTTGGGGTTTATGCCCCAAGCAGGTTATCAGAAATGACCCCCATTGCATCCAAAGACTAATTGATCAAGTGGCAAAGGAGGAAGGTGAGCTAAGAAAGAGGGAATTGGCTGAAGAGTATAACAGAGATTTATCAATTCGAAAAAGAGATGCATGAGTCTGCGATACACAAAAGGAGGAAACCTTGGATCAGGCTATCTAGAAAAAGACTCTATTGATCTAGAAATTTGTAAATGACATGGCAACCAAAGTAGAGAAAATGTGGGATTCTGTTGATGAAAAATTTACAACTACATTGAAGATTATGGAGGAAAGAAATGAGTAAGCCTTTTGAAAAGGCAAAGACAAGAGGAAAAGGAAAGAGTTTGGATGGAAAGGAAAAGTTGCTTCAGTGGTTGAATGCTCAGACACCAACTCCATAGATGGGGAAGGTTGCATTGTGTGTTAGTATGAACATCTCAAGGCATGTTGCCCAGTCATGGCACATCTACAAGAGATAGGGGCATACACACTCAATCATAGATTTGTTAAAATATATATGCCTAAAAGGTTACCTTATCCTTAAGGTAACTATTAACAAAACCTCCAACTAATGCACTATCCTAATGGAGCTCTACCACAGCCACAAGTGCAGTACCATTAGCAATGGCAACAACCCTAATCATGGGCCATGCCACTACCACACCAACAATATCTATATCGACAACTTGATCCTTATGGGTATTATGTCCAATGTTTGATTTCATTAGCAAATGCAACTATTCAAACTCCACAGTATTATCCGTTGGAATATCATCAACCAATGCCACGAAGGACCAACTCAAACTCATACGTGTATACACAAGCAACTAAATTTTCAAATCAATATCTAACTCCTTTACCACTAGTGCCATCACCTACTATGCAAGGTGAATTGCCATCACACCCATAGCAAAGGAGAACTATTGAGTAGTAAACAACAAACATGGGGTCATACCAGCAACACTAAGGGCCAATCAGAGAAACGTCCTTTCTTTAGGACAGGCTAGAAAAAGATCCTCAAAATGACAAGATTATAACTTCATCAAAACAAGATTCTTTTAAGGAAGATCCTCAAAACAACAATCTTCCAACTTTATCAAATACAAACATGCCAATTGTCATGCTCACAGAGATAGTCATAGATTAGATAAAGGCAGGACCACTCCCTAAGAAGAGAATTAATCTAGGAGTTCCTTTGATCTATTTACAAGTAGATGAAAATCTACCAAGCAAAGCTATACTAGACTTAGGTTCTAGGGTTAATTTGATCTCTTATGAAACATATCAAGCATGGAACTTTCCACCATTAAAGGAGTATAATATCTGGTTAGAGCTTGTAGATCAACTTGCTGTCATTTCCTTGGGATAGATTGAGGACGTAATGACCACTATCAATGGGTGGTCTTATTTGACAAACTTTCTAGTAATTGATGTGAAAGATGCTGATAAGGAATTTCCAATTATCATGGGGAGAGCATGGCTTAGCATAGTTGATGCTAAGCTAAGTATGAGAGATTTATCTATGAAGCTCTCTAAAGAAGATAAGCACAGAGCCATACATACATAGTGGATTCCATGCATTACTGTAGAAAGCAAAGGGTGTAGTGGTGGGCCAACCATTCAGAACGTCAATACAATTAGTACAATAGTCCACAAAACAAGTGAAAAACAAGTGTGTGCACAAGAAAGAGTATGGATCACTAACCAAAAAGACATCCAATGGCCAAAATTGAGAACCTCAACTTGTCTAAAATATGCATGGAACACTATGATCTATCTATTAATTCCCATTCTCACAAGATGACTCCAAATATGAGCCCAAAAATGAAACTATTAAATCACAATCATACACCACTAGGAAAAGAAAACAAAAACTTAGATGATCATGATTCCATTATCATCAAGATTACCTTGGATGATAACCAAAAAGTTAAATCAATAAGAATGGTAAGTGAACCACCTATAGTGTATGATCTAGGAGATCTAGGAAGCATCTTTCGAACACTCACCCATGAGTTTAGTCATGGGAAAGATGCCTTATCTTAATCCTGGAATTAATAAGTGTTTTTCAATTTTTTGTTTTATAATTCTTTTTGATTTTTAATTTCTTGATATACTTTTCACATTCTTTGACATTTTCTCATTTTTTTAATACTTTTTGTTTCTTAAAATTTTGATATTCTTTAACATTTTTTCATTCTTTTATATTTCTTGTTCTTTACACCTTTTTCATACTTCGTTTCTATTTCCTTTGTACATAATTTTTTATTGTTAATAAGACACATTAAGAATAAAGGCAAGATGTAGTCCAATAAGGTGAAGATTTCTCTATGTTATCAAGTCATAAGGGATTGATTATTCAAATAGTGAGCCCACACCATTCACACCATCCATTCCATTAATAAGAGGTTCTTACCATGGCCATAATTATATTCTTTTCCATCATACAACTAAGAATAAACCTATGATCATTACGCCTGGACCAAAAAGTGAAGAACCAAGAGGGAATGTAAAGGGTGTGACATCAAAGGGATTTGTGGATTCTTTTGGACCACTGTTGTGAGTTCTATCATGCTGCTAAGGTTGTATTATATCCTTGTAGATTTAATGAAAAATGGGAGTAAGAGTAAAATAAGTGCTCACTTGAAAGGTTGACACAAATAAAAATAAAAGAGCACAAAATAAATTTTTGAGGATCCCAGTGGAAAGACATGTTACCCATGCTTGAAGGTAGGTGGCTTCTCAAAAATCCAAAAATAAATAAAGTGCCATGAATAAACTCCTCCCTTGGACAATACGCCAAGTGACAATACTCCTTGCAGCATTGATAGTCTTACAGTTGTAATTCCAAGAGATGAAACAATGCAATGTCATTGGACGGTGGTTTGGACTTGGTTTGAATCTTTGACAGAAAGGCTAATGATTACTTTAACCACCAATAAAACATAAGAATTCATTATGCTTATGGTAAGATACCTCACATCTCGATCTCTGCAATTGCTTCTAAGTCCATCTCATCTCACTGTAAGAAGTGTCGTAACTTGTGGTTGTATGTAATATAGAGTTATTTTCCCAATTTGGTGGTACTAACATGTGTGTTTGGCTAAATAGTTAATGAATTGTCATTATGTCACATTGATGGAACCCCATTGATGCAACCCTGTCTATGTGGTGTTGCCTCGTTGACGAGGCCACATTGACATAGTGTTTGTTGCATCTATGGGGCCCCGTCAACATAGCGCTGCAATTAAGTCTATAAATACATGCTCACCAGCCTTGTTTATGGCATGTCTTGTGATAGTTGTAGTAGAGCGCTTACAGTTTTATCATTTAAGAGTTAGAATTTTTTTTTGAGTGCCTACAGTAGGAGTTAGAAAGTGTACAGATCTTTATTTTTGAACTGTTGTACCTGAACGCACCAGTGTGAACGACAATAAAGACAAGCCTTTTGATTAAACCTTGCAAGACTTGGAATAGATTAATGATTCATTTATGCATTTATTATTTTCATTAATTATGCAATTAATTAAGCTAAATTAAACTTCAAGTGATTAGTTAATTAATTAAGCTAAATATATTAAACACATAAGTATGACCACTTCAAGCGTAAACATGTATTTGCTTGATAATCCTAGCAGTGTTAATGCTTGGTTTGCCTAGTAGCATAGCACTTGGTAATCCTAGTAGTGGATACGTGGGTTCAGGACATGTACGGAAAGTGGGGCTGGATGCTTATGTTAGGACTAATTAGAAATGAGTTAATTAGTTAAATTAAATTAGTTATTAAATTACTTCATTTCTCTATTTTAAGCACTAGGAACATAAAACATAAAATAATAAAAATCATATACCTCGATTACACTAAACCATACATTGTGCATCATAAGTGTAATTGAGAAGACAACGAATGACTATTAGGGCAAAGTTCGCTTCCTAAAAGACTAGTGTACCAAAAGACATAGAGTCTGTAGAATTTGACTGGATTGTGCGTGAACGCTTCATGATTCATATGGTTGGGTGTAGGGGTACCTTGACCACTCATCAATAGGTATGTATTACATTCAACTTTTTAAGTGCCTAAGGACACTTTAGGAATGGTTATACAAGGGCATTATGGACTAAATCCTACTTTGGGGAGGACCCACCTGTATAACTATTGTACCTTATACTTGCCAAGCAATTCCACATCATCTTGAACCTTCTAGGATCAACAAACGTTAATAAATACTTCCCATATCATTTGAACCATCCATTCTTACCACATAGATTCATTACCCTTCTTATCCATCTTCTGAACTTTCATAGCTCGAAATTCCTTCTTTATGAACTTCCAATGATAAAGTTTCAAAAAAAATATATGCATATATCCATCATCCAAATCCCTTGAGTAACCTTTAAACCTTTAAAATATTCACAAGAATCAATTTTTCTCCTTAGAATTTCATGAAAACTAGAAATATTTGGGCTTCGATATCAAGTTAGCCCTAATATTGGATCCCTGAGCTCGGGTCCTAGATATTGGATCTACAAAAAGTATAAATAGGCAAACACTTAGCACCATTTTCACCATTTTTTTAGTTGTACCAAAGGGAGAGTTTTTTGAATTTTCTTCTATGAATTAGGCTTTGATCTCCTAGCTTCCCTAAGCCATATCTTCCACATTACTACTCCAAATTTTGTGATTTTTGAATCTATTTGATCCTAGAGTGCTCATCTTAGTTGTGGGGGGAGGGGGTGGGGTGTTGCTAGTGAAGAAATCTGAGCCAAGTTTTCAAAATTTGCTAATGCCTAAAAGGTATTTTAAGGGTAAGTATGAAGTAAAACTTGAAATTTTCAATAAAAATCAATCATATTAATGCCAAAAACACTACATAATACTTCTAAGAAGCCATAACCATCATTACAAGCCATAAATAGGGATAAAATGAATAATTGTAAAGGGTTATAAGAAAATTAACACTTATGAGGTAACTTTTTGGAAATTTATCTAACTTTGCAATCATAAACTAAGAACTTAATGTGACTAAGGGTATGAGTAAGCTATGGAACTTGAAAGAATATATGAGAATACCTTAGTAATACCAAACCCTTGAATGATTGCAGATGGTCCCAAAGAGAGGAGCATAAAGATGACCCTTACAAGGCGCAAGTAAACGATCAAGAGGCCAAGGTAGAGGTTGAATTAGAGGTCAAGAACTAGAACACAAAGAGTAGGAAGCCCAATCATTTGGTATTCATCAAGAAACTCCTGCTATGGGACCACTGGCCCAAGGAGAGGTAGAAGAACCACATGTACAAGGATAATGCCTCATGTTGTTATAAGATTGCCTCCAAGTTATTCAAGAAAGATCAATTTTGACCATAGTCATTATGGAGATGAAGTTTGGCCCATTTATGGAATTTACACCAGAAGTAGTAAAGACACAACTTAAGGTGTCACCAGTGTGGCCTATCCTATTTGATAGTGGTGAATGGTACCTTAGAGAAACCTATTAGTTCTGGCATAATAAAGAAGAGGGCACCATAGTTAACATTGGAGGAGTCTTAGTTTCATTCTCAATCAAGGCAATAATAGAAGCTCTGAACATACCAAATGAAAGGGGGAAAATTAACAAACCTGTCCATAAGATCAGATGCTGAAACTAAGAAATTATGGCTAAAATAGGCATATGGAAAGGAAGATAAGGGATATAGTGAGCTAACTTTAAAGGAGTGAATCTATTTCAAAATTAGCACCTACCACTTATTCCAAACCAAAGGAGTAAATAGGTTGTCCACTTATGTGACTAGAGGAATTGCAATCCTAATGGAAAAATGATGAGCCGTGATATCATGTTTGCCCCCATGATATCGTGTACGCGATATCGCAACCCGTCGCAATTTCTATAAATAAGAGGCGGCTTTCCTTGTTCTAGGCACTTAGACTTAGACCCTTAGCTAAACTCTTGCAGTTTTACCATTCCAGAGTTAGAATAATTTCCATGTGCCCGTAGTAGGAGTCTTAAAGTGAATGGATCTTTATTCGAGCAAATTGTACCTGAGCACACATTTGTGTATGGCAATAAAGATGAAATTTTTGATAAACCTTGCAGCATATGGACTAAGCTAAATAGTAATTAATTATTGTTGAATGTTTAAATGCTTTCCTAGTTAATTAATCTCTCTCAACCCTTGACTCTCCTAGTTAAGTACACTCAGTATGACCACTTTGAGCATATGTGTAGCACTTGGTAACCCAGTAATGAATAGTGTTTGGTAATCCTAGCAATGTTGCACTAGTTCAGGATGTGTGCAGCAAGTGGAAATGGATACTGGTGTTAGGAACAATTAGAACGTAGTTAGTGAATAGTTAATGAAAGTTAACCACTTAGTTCTCTTCACCTTCCCCTATTAGCATAAGACATTAAAAAGATAAAAGATATAAAAATCACATANTTTTGAACCTACTATCCAAGGAGTCCCACATCTAGTCTACCTTTGCTGATACTTTAGTTGTTAAC